>CAEFZP010002930.1:0-39536 GCA_903064625.1 Mallotus villosus
TATTATCATGAGTGAATCCAGCTTTCTGGATGCACTTATCCAGCCAGGAGTGTTCCTTACCCTCTCTCATGTGCCATGTCTCGTCTCTCCTGCCTCTCTCCTCAGCCTCTCCACCTCTCTCTCTGCCTCTCTCTCAGCCTCTCCACCTCTCTCTCTGCCTCTCTCTCAGCCTCTCCACCACCGTCTCTCTCTGCCTCTCTCTCCACCTCACTCTCTGCCTCTCTCTCCAGCCTCTCCACCTCTCTCTGCCTCTCTCTCCACCTCTCTCTCCACCGCTGCCACCTCTCTCTCTCTCCCTCTCTCTCCACCTCTCTCTCAGCCTCTCCACCTCTCTCTTTACCCCTCTCTCAGCCTCTCCACCTCTCTCTCACCTCTCCACCTCTCTCTCGTGCTCTCTCTCTCTCCACCTCTCTCTCTGCTCTCCACCTCTCTCTCTCCAACTCTCTCTCTGCCTCTCCACCTCTCTCTCCACCTCTCTCTCTGCCACTCCACCCTCTCTCTCTCTCCACCTCTCCTCTCTCTCCACCGCTCCACCTCTCTCTCTGCCTCTCTCCCATCTCTCTCTATGCCTCTCCACCTGCTCTCTCTCCTCTCTCTCCACCGCTCCACCTCTCTCTCTACCTCTCTCTACCTCTCTCTCTGCCTCTCTCCCCACCTCTCTCTCTGCCTCTCTCCCCACCTCTTTCTCTGCCTCTCTATCTGCTCTCTCTCTCCCCACCTCTCTCTCTGCCTCTCTCCCCACCTCTCTCTCTCTGCCTCTCTATCTGCCTCTCTCTCTGCCTCTCTCCCCCACCTCTCTCTCTGCCTCTCTCTGTATGTGAAGCCCTCTCTAAAAGTTCTTGTAAAAGGGTCTGTACAGATACAAGACTTGATTTGTGTGTATGTGTGTGTCCGTGTGTGTGTGTGTTTGAAGGGGGGATGTTAAGGGGATAGGCAGTGGGTAAAATACCTCACTTGTTCTACTTACTTTTCTGTCTTGGGAAATGTAAGCATGTGGTTTAACCTCTCTCGCTCTCTCTCTCTCTCTCTCTCTCCTCTCTCCTCTCCTCCTCTCTCTGTCTCCCTCTCCTCTCTCTCCTCTCTCTCTCTCTGCCTCTCTCTCGATCTCTCACTATCCCTTCCCCATCTGATGCTTCTTTCTTCGTCCCTATCATCTCTCTCTCTCCCTCCCCCTCTTCCTCCCTCCCTCCCTCACCTCCCTCCCTCCCCTCCCTCTCTCTTTCCATGTCTCCCTTTCTCTCCTTCTCCACTCTCCATGTCTCTCTGTCTCTCTGTCTCTCTGTCTCTCTCTGTCCTCTCTGTCTCTCTGTCTCTCTGTCTCCTCTGTCTAAGAGTGGGACCAGACACCGCACACACCCTGAGGAGCCAGACTTGCTCTCTCTTCTCTCCTCTCCTCTCTCCTCTCTCCCTCTCTCCCTCTCTCTCCCTCTCTCTCCCTCTCTCCGTCCTCCCTCTCTCCTCTCTCCCCTCTCTCTCCCTTTCTCTCTTTGTCTCCCTCTCTCACTCTTCACCCCCCTCTCCCACTTTCTCTCCATCTCTCTCTCCCTCTCCTTCAACTCCCCCCCTACTCATGTTTAACGATGTTGAGCAGGCTAACTCAATCAGAGTGGCGTTATGAAGGCACGGTGTCATGTGTCTCTCATGGGTTGATGGGACATTTTTAGTCCTGGTCTCAGTTGAAGAGGTCACTCCTATGGCGCATGGAGGGGGAGGGCCTGTGCCTCCTTGTCGACCAATCGCAGGGCTCTGGGCTGTGGGAGGGGGCGGGGCATGGCTGAGGAGAGGACAACAGGCGTTTGTCAGAAGGGATTATGTGGATACGAGGCAGGCCTCCTACTTCAAGCATAGTTTGATTCAGCTGCTAGATTAAAGACAGAAAGAGAGCTTGAGAAAAGTATTGTCTACTGTAAACAGGAGTCAGGCATGTGTGGTGTGTGTGGTGTGTGGTGGTGTGTGTGTGGTGTGTGTGGTGTGTGTAGTGTGTGGTGTGTGTGTATGTGGGGGGAGACTGATGGGTTAATTGCTCAGCTGGAGAATGTGTCCTCACAACAATGGCTGCAATGCACCGCACTGGAAATAGTGCTGGGGGCCTTCACTCCTGCCCCCAGCTGAAAGGTATGTGCTAATCCCCCTGACCTTCACAGTGCTGGGGACATGGACACAGACAGACAGACAGACAGACAGACAGACAGACACAGACGAAGACAGACAGACAGACAGACACAGACGGAGAGACAGACAGCAAACAGGCATACAGCATACAGGCATACAGGCATACAGGCATACAGGCATACAGGCATACTGCAGACAGTCAGACAGACAGGCAGGCGGGCAAACACACACACAGGCAGACAGGTGGAGGGGGGGTGGTGACGTGGGCCGAGCCCCGTCACCTGGCCCTTGTTACCCTCGCCAGCTGACATGATGGTGGGCGTGTTTGGGTCTGGAGACCGGTGGGTCAGACACACAATGACGCCATGTAGACACCCCGAGATAGTAAGATGTTTCTCACGTCTCTGCATCACCACATACACACACACATACACACACACACATACACACACACATGTCAAGATGTCAGTAAGATGCTGAATCCTAAAGGTCTTTGATTATATATTTGTTTCAGCTACAGTACACACATACACATATACAGGTGTACACACATACACACACATAAATCCCTTTCAACATCCCTCCACTCTACCATGTTCTTTGATGTGATTGGCTGTGGGCCTCCTGCTGTGCCTTATCCCTCCAGGGCCGAAGGAACTATAGGGTCAGCTAGCTGCTCTGCTAGCTCCTCTATCCCCCAGCACTAGTCCTGCTAGCTGCTCTATCCCCCAGTCCTGCTAGCACCTGTATCCCCCAGTCCTGCTAGCTCCTCTATCCCCCAGCACCAGTCCTGCTAGCACCTCTATCCCCCAGTCCTGCTAGCACCTGTATCCCCCCAGTCCTGCTAGCTGCTCTATCCCCCAGCACCAGTCCTGCTAGCTGCTCTATCCCCCATGTCCTGCTAGCTCCTCTATCCCCCCACCAGTCCTGCTAGCTCCTCTATCCCCCAGCACCAGTCCTGCTAGCTGCTCTATCCCCCAGTCCTGCTAGCTCCTCTATCCCCCCACCAGTCCTGCTAGCTGCTCTATCCCCCAGCCCTCCTGCTAGCTGCTCTATCCCCCACAGTCCTGCTAGCTGCTCTATCCCCCAGTCCTGCTAGCTGCTCTATCCCCCAGTCCTGCTAGCTCCTCTATCCCCCAGTCCTGCTAGCTCCTCTATCCCCCAGTCCTGCTAGCTCCTCTATCCCCCAGTCCTGCTAGCTGCTCTATCCCCCAGTCCTGCTAGCTGCTCTATCCCCCAGTCCTGCTAGCTCCTCTATCCCCCAGTCCTGCTAGCTCCTCTATCCCCCAGTCCTGCTAGCTCCTCTATCCCCCAGCACCAGTCCTGCTAGCTGCTCTATCCCCCAGCACCAGTCCTGCTAGCTGCTCTATCCCCCAGTCCTGCTAGCTCCTCTATCCCCCAGTCCTGCTAGCTGCTCTATCCCCAGCACCAGTCCTGCTAGCTGCCTCTATCCCCATGTCCTGCTAGCTCCTCTATCCCCCAGCACCAGTCCTGCTAGCTCCTCTATCCCCCAGCACCAGTCCTGCTAGCTCCTCTATCCCCCAGTCCTGCTAGCTGCTCTGTGAAATTAGCAATTATGCAAACGTGGCCGTTTACCTTGGATTAGAGTCAATATAGTGGTTCAGAGGGGCTGGGGGGGGCTGGGGGGCTGGGGGGGCTGGGGGGCTGGGGAGGGCAGGTGGGGAGTAGACTGGCAGCTTTCTATTGATAAAGGGGGCGGCTCAGGCCTGTGAAGTTGGCAATGGCTGTGTGGAGTGCAGCTCACGACTGGCATGGATAGATAACAGATGAATTATAGATACCCCTCCCCTGGAGCAGTGGAGGGGGGTGTTCATGGAGGGTGGGGGGAGGTGTGGAGGGGGAGGGGAACGGGGGTGGGGGTGATGGGTAAGTGAAAGGCTTGTCTCCAGTAATGAATCCCACTGGTGCCGCTTGTAAAGGTGCGAATACTTTCATGAAGTAAGATGAACAAGCGCTAGGGTACGGCTGTGTGTTGCTGTGTGTGTGTGTGTGTGGGGTGAGGGGAGGTAGGGGGTGTAGAGGGTTAAACTGAAGCGACAAGTGCTTGGTGTCTCTGGGAATTATACAGCTGGTTGAAGAGTGCGTTCATGTTGTGTCAGGGATGGGGATTCTGTGTGGTGAAACAAAATTACAGTTTGGTAGCTGTTCGACTTCAAACACACAGCACCACGTCAGACGAGTGACTGGCATGTCATTCCCGTCGCAGTTTGCGATTCGGCCACGCGCACTCCGCAAACTCGCTGTATTCCACGCTCCCTGCACAAATGATGGGAATTTCAACTGTGATGCTTGATCTTCCAGGATTCGTAGCGTGGTTAAAATGGCCTCCCTGAAATGGATCTGTGAAAGAGCAGGCGTTTGAGCATCAGCAGCAGCTTCCTGCCACACAGAGAGAAGATTGAGCATCCATCCAGAGAAAGCTCGGGTGATTAGCCGACTGGAACTGGGCTTCTCTCAGCTCTCTGGCAACATGAGGAGGAAAAGTCGGAGTTTGGACAAGACTTAAAGAACAGTGTTTAATGTAGTCTACCTTCACTTCCCAGAGATGGTTCCAGAAGAAGTACTCTGGAAAGAAGCTGGAAGTCTCCCTGTCTGCCCTCCCACGCTCGCTCTCGGAACCATCAAGATGATTTGCCTCCATCATAAACCCATCCCAGACTTCCAACCTTTTACTGGGAGCCTTTATCCGACTTTACAGCTTACCATCTGAAGCCAAAAGAGGGGGGGGGGAGGGAGGGAGGGACAGAGAGAGAGAGAGAGAGAAAGGGAGGGAGAGAGAGAGAAGGGACGAGAGAGAGAGAGAGAGATTGACAGAAAAAGAGAAAAGAGTAAAAGAGAGAGAGGGCGTGGTGAGAGAAGAGGGAGAGAGACACAGAGACACAGAGACACAGAGACAGAGAGAGAGAGAGAGAGAGAGAGAGAGAGAAAGAGAGAGAGAGAGCATGGGAGGCAAAGTATGATCCTAGCTGGTGAAGCTACGTCCCCATGCTGTAGATGGAAACAGTAGGAATAGAACACAGGCAATAACATTAACTAACGTTTCATGTTTTACGCATTATACCTTATTCCACTGGCTATCCCTGAGGTCCTGACAGGTCACTGGCTATCCCTGAGGTCCTGACAGGTCACTGGCTATCCCTGAGGTCCTGACAGGTCACTGGCTATCCCTGAGGTCCTGACAGATCACTGGCTATCCCTGAGGTCCTGACAGGTCACTGGCTATCCCTGAGGTCCTGTCAGGTTGATACATGCTCTGCTGCTAAATGTAAACAGATACATGTGTCTACTAATATTTCAGGTCTACATTTACCACATTTGTTGGAAATTCCCAGTGTTTGCTTTTTCTTTTTTTCCATCAAACCCCTTTCTCCTCTCCTCCATTTCTCTCACTCTCACACACGCACAGTCACACACTCACACACATACTCTCACACATACTCACACAGGCACAGTCACACACTCACACACATACTCTCACACACACTCACACAGGCACTCACATGCTTCTTGCCCTCTGAAGTCTTTCCGATAGTGTGACACATTTCACCAGCTTGCCAGCACTCTTCCACTCCAACACCCCTTTCTCCTCTCCTCTCCCTCACTCCCTCCAACTGTAACCTCCCCTGCTCCCCCCCTGCTCCCCCCCTCCCTCCTCAAACCCCTGCTCCCCCCCCCTCCCCCTCCCCTGCTCAAACCCCTGCTCCTCCCCCCTCCCCTCCCCTGCCCTCCCCTCCCCTCCCCTCCCCTCCCCTGCCCTCCCCTCCCCCTTCCCGCTCAAACCCCTGCTCCCACCCCCCCCTGCTCCACACCCCCCCCTGCTCCCACCCAACCCCTCCCCTACTCCCCCCACCCCTCCCCTACTCCCCACCCCTCCCCACTGCCAGCAGAGCAGCGTTCAGCTTGGTGTTCCAAGGTTTCCACCGAGAAATCATTCGGAGGCCAGAAACAGAAGAATCCCTCTCCATGACAAGGCTGCTTTTCTTCAGCAGTGCAGTGACACGTCTGTTATTGTTGGACCTCGATGGTTTTTACCTCAACGTGTGTGTGTGTGTGTGTGTGAGTGTGTGTGTTTTGGTGCGTGCGTGCTGCTGGCAGATCAATGGTGTGTGACCACCACCAGTGAAACGTGTGTGTTCCAGGCCACACAGAGAGCAGTTAAGGAAACATGACGGTGATTCATGCTCACCTACTGTGCAGTTCCACATTATACGAGTCTCTGGCAGTGGGAAGGACTCCTGATCTGGGTGGCTGGGCCCACAGCAGAGCTCTGTGTAGGGGTTCAGAGGCTAGACTGGCGCCGTGGGTCCCAGAGCAGAGCTCCGTGTAGGGGTTCAGAGGCTAGACTGGCGCCGTGGGTCCCAGAGCAGAGCTCCGTGTAGGGGTTCAAGGCTAGACTGGCACCGTGGGGATGGGCCGTTTGGACCTGTGTCCATAGTCACTAGCCATGAATTAGAAGCTGAATGCTCACGCTACGAGCCAGAGGAAGCTGTTGTTGTGGTGTGGAGAGTTGATTAGACTGGAGGAGTGGCCTAGGTGTGACTGCGTGTCTATATGTCTCTTGCTCTGTATTTTCTCACTGTCTCTCTCCATCTCTCCATCTTTCCATCTCTCCATCTCTCCATCTCTCCATCTCTCCATCTCTCCATCTTTCCATCTCTCCATCTCTCCATCTCTCCATCTCTCCATCTCTCCATCTCTCCATCTCTCCATCTCTCCATCTCTCCATCTCTCTCTCTCTCTCTCTCTCTCGCTCTCTTCTCATCCTTCCTGGTTGTCAGCCTGTTCCATCCCGACACCACCCCCCTGCTGTGACAGACCGTGGGCCACCCCGTGTTTGTTTGCTATGCGGATCGTTCCATTCTTCCGTGTCTTCGGGGGGTCGACGACAATGGAAAAGTTGTTGGCTCAGTGGTGGCATGTGTACCCGTGCCCAGCCTGACGGCTGTGAGCAGGGAGGAGGAGGAGGAAGAGGAGGAGGGAGAGTGCGGAGGTAGGAGAGTGAGGAGGAGGAGCAGGGAGGTCGAGTAGGAGTGAGGAGGGAGGAGGGAGGAGGAGGAGGAGGAGGAGGAGCGAGAGGATGAGGATGTGATCTGAGCTTACTAGAGTGTCTGAGGTGCTTACTACTAGTAGGAGTACTCAGATGTAGGATGTCGTATTATCGAGCTTGACTGATCTGAGGATGAGCCTCGTCGTCTTCTTAGCGACGACGTCGCTGAGTAGGATGACGCTATACGACTAGCGCGAGCAGTGTCGGGTTTCAGTGTTGCAGAGGAACACACTACTCTCCTGTAGGACCAGAGAGGTACGATACGCCGGCAGGCATGTATAAACTGTATGTATATATATAAATACTCATATATAAATATATATATATATATATCTATATATGTGTCTATTTGCCTTGGTGGTATATTCCTGTAGTTACACCTGTTCATATCATAGAGCAAACCTGTAATTCAGCGTAAACTATGTTATCAATGATAGATAGGTCATAAACAAAACAATGGAGCTTATGGAGATTTACAAGGATCTCTTCTTGGGGGGTGTTGTGTAGGACAGGACTTTTGGAGCCACACAGCAGATGGCTTCAAAGATCTGAGACATCTACCATCCACCATGCTGGCTTTGGTCTGAGCGCACACACACATAAAGGTCTGCTGTAGGCAAGCCATCATAACATGGCAGCTGTAACCTATGATCCCTCATCTCTCTCCCTCTCTCTCTTTCTCTCCCTCTCTTCCCTCCCTCTCTCCCTCTCTCCCTCTCTCTCTCTCTCCCTCTCGTACACTCGTCCTTCTTCTGTCTCCTCTCCTCATCTCTCACTCTCTCCCTCTCTCCCTCTCGCTCCGACTCGGTCTCATCTCGCGTCATCTCTCGTCTTCAGTCTCGCGTCACCGCGCGTGGCGTCGTACATCGCTCATCGTACTCTACGACGCTCCTCAGTCGTCGTAGCTCCTCTCTCTCTCTCCCTCTCGCCCTCCATCTCTCTCCTCGAGTCTCCCTCTCGTTCTCCCTCTCCCTCTCCCTCGGTCCTCCTGTCCCTCTCCCTCTCCCTCTCCCTCTCCCCTCATCACTTCTCTACTCGTCTCTCCTCGCTCCATCCTCCACTCGTCTCTCTCTCTTCTCTCTCTCCCTCATCTCACCTCTCTTCTCTCTCCTCATCTCCGCTCTCAACCTGCCAGTGAGGGAGCGTGCGTCGGATCTCTTCTCGTCTCTCGCTCGGTCCCTCGTATCCCCTACGTCATGATCTCGATCTCTCTGCCCTCTCATCCCTCTCGTCCCTCGCCTGCCCTCTACCCTCCCCTCTTCCCTCTGTCAACTCTCCCTCTCGCTCTCCCGCTCCCTCTCCCTCCCATCTCCCTCGTCCCTCCTCCCTCTCCCTCTCCCTCTCCCTTCTCCCTCTCCCTCTCCCTCTCCCTCGTCACCTCATCCCTCTCTCCCCTCTCCTCTCTCGTCCTCTCGCTCTTCCCTCTCCTCGACTCCCCTCTCACCTCTCCCCTCTCTCTTCCCTCTCCCTCTCTCCTCTCTCCCTCTCCCTCTCCCTCTCCCTCTCCCTCTCCCTCTCCCTCTCCCTCTCCCTCTCCCTCATCCCTCTCCCTCTCCCTCTGCACCTCTCCCTCTCCCTCTCCTCCTCTCTCCCCTCTCCCTCTCCCTCTCTCCCTCCTCCTCTCCCTCTCCTCCCTCTCCCTCTCCCTCTCCCTCTCCCTCTCCCTCTCCGCTCCTCCCCTCTCCTCTCCCTCTCCCTCTCCCTCTCCCTCTCCATCTCCCTCTCCCTCTCCCTCTCCTCTCCCCTCCCTCTCCTCTCATCCCTCTCCCTCTCCCTCTCTCCCTCTCTCTCTCTCCCTCTCTCCCTCTCTGCTCTCCTCTCTAAAACGTCTGACCTCTCCTGGGGGGTCTGTGTGTCTGTTTAGTATAAAAGCTCATGCAGTCCTAACACAGTCCTGCAGTCCTAACACCGTGCTCCTTGCCAGATCCATGCTAACAACAGTGAAGCTTCACAGTAAGCCTCCAATTATCTGTAGTCAGAGCTAGCTGGGCTGGATGCAAACAGGCTTGTATTGGTTGAATGGATGGCTGGTTTACTGTATGTGCTGGCTGGTTGGCTGGGATTTGGTTTGACTGACTGGTTGGCTGGATGGTTTATTTGCTGGCTGAACTAGAGCGTCCAGACTGAAAACAACTCCAAACACTGGCCTGGTGTGTGTGTGTGTGTGTGCGTGTGTGTGCGAGAGAGAGCGTGTATGTATGTGAGAGGGAGTGTGTGTGTGGTGTGTGTGTGTGTGTGTGTGTGTGCGTGTGTGTGCGAGAGAGACGTGTGTGTATGTGAGAGGGAGTGTGTGTGTGAGTGTGTGTGTGTGTGTGTGTGTGTGTGTGTGTGTGTGTGTGTGTGTGTGTGTGTGTGTGTGAGAGTGTGTGTGAGTATGTGTGTGAGTGTGAGTGTGAGTGTGTGTGTGTGTGTGTGTGTGGAGTGTGTGTGAGTGTGAGTGTGTGTGTGTGTGTGTGTGTGTGTGTGTTTGTGCGCGTGTGTGTGTGTGTCTGTGTGTGTGCGTGTGTGTGCGTGTGTGTGTGTGTGTGTGTGCGTGTGTGTGCGTGTGTGTGCGTCTGTGTGTGCGTGTTGTGTGCGCGTGTGTGTGTGCTGTGTGTTGTGTGTGCGTGTGTGTGCTCTGTGTGTGTGTGTGCGTGTTGTGTGCGTGTGTGTGCGTCTGTGTGTGTGAGTGTGTTGTGCTCTGTGTGTGTGTGTGAGTGTGCCTGTGTTGTGCGTGTTGTGTGTGTGTGGTGTGTGTGTGCGTGTGTGTGTGGTGTGTGTGTGTGTGTGTGTGTGTGAGTGTGTGTGTGAGTGTGTATCCCCATGTCTGCTCATTAGCAGACTGAGAGACTGTACCAGGCTCAGTTTCACACAAGGTTGGAGGGTTTTTCAAGAAGTGTGTCACTACACACTGAGAAGTGGGACTGGGTTCGTAGGTTTCTGTAAACAGATCATACTGATGCCAAGAGTGTGTGCGCGTGTGTGTGTGTGTGTGTGTGTGTGTGTGTGTGTGTGTGGTGTGTGTGTTGTGTTGTGTGTGTGTGTGTGTGTGTGTGTGTGTGTGTGTGTGTGTGTGTGTGTGTGTGTGTGTGCGCGTGTGAGAGCAGTGTGCGCGTGTGTGTGTGTTTGTGTGAGAGCGAGCGGCAGCGAGCGTGTATGAGAGAGGGAGAGACAGAAAGAGAGAGGGTGTGTATGTTTATGCATAACAGAAATAAGTGCCAACGAAGAGACGAGAGTGTGACCTGCAGAGACAGCAGAGAGGAGACAAGAAGCTCTTTGTATCTTCTGTGACACTGCAGGCACACGAGCACAGCCGGGGGATCACGCCACAATCTGGCAACCCAGGCTACTTACAATTCTACATAGATTTTGATTGGCTGTCAGCCCCAGGATTAGAGGATTGCACCATAATCTAGTGTAGACCTATTGTAGATGTATTGTAAATCCAATGTAAACCCACTCAAAGTCAGAACACGCTTATGTTTAACTTTATACTAACATGACTGTTGAGGCCCCCCATGTCCTGTGGCTCTAGGTGGACCTTCTGCTCTGCTGCATTACAACTGGCATCTGACACTGAGCTGGCACTTGTCAAGGTGAGACAGTGAACACCTCACAAGAATATGCATCATGTGACTGGATCATGTGACAGGACGATAGCACGGAGAGATGAATGGGATATGGCATGTCAGACACAATAGCCTCTTTCATAACAGGTGGGCCTTGTTCCTCTGCATTCTCTGTCCTTTTCTCTCTGTCCTTTTTCACACCGTATCTCTTTCTCTCTCTTATACCCCTCTCCCACGCTTGTGTACACACGAACACAGGCACACACACGTATAGAATACATGTTCCCCCCCACCCACACACACACACACACACACACACACACAGAAGATTTAGGAAGGAGGAGAAAAAGAGATGGGTGAGAGACAAGGGAGAGAGAGACGACAAGGGAGAAGGGGGAAAGAGACAGAGAGAGAGACAAGAGGGGAAATCTATTAATGTGAAGCTATCTCTTGGTTTCATCTACTGAATGAATAAGTGCTTTGCTGTAAGACTGCGTAGGACTAACAATTTGACTGAGAGCTTCTTTAGTTGAACTATTATCAGTCATCTGAGATGGATTAATTCCCCTCTAAATTTATTTATACCTTATCTTCCTCTTTGTTTCTCTTTCTCTCCCCCTACCTCCCCCTTCCCCCTCCCTTCTCTCCTCCCCTCTCTCCCCCCTCTGTCCCCCTCCCCCCCTCTCTCTCTCTCCCCCCTCCCCCCCTTTGTCCCACCTCTCCCCCTCTCTCTCTCCCCTCCCCCCTCTCTCCTCCCCCCCCTCCCCCCTCTTTCCCCCCCTCCCCCTCTCCTCTCTCCTCCCCCACTCTCCCCCCCTCTGTCCCCCTCTGTCCCCCCTCACCCCCCCCTCCTCTTCTCCCCCTCCCCCCTCTCTCTTCCCCCTCCCCCCCTCTCTCTCCACCTCCCCCCTCTCTCCCCCCCTCTCTCTCTCCTCTCCCCCCTCTCTCCCCCCCTCTCTCCCCCCCCTCTCTCTCCACCTCCCCCCTCTCTCTCCTGCTCCTCCCCCCTCCTCTCGTCCCACCTCCCCCCTCTCTCCCCCCCTCTCTCTCCACCTCCCCCCTCTCCCCCCTCTCTCCCCCCCCTCTCTCTCCTCCCTGCCTGTGGGGTGCTGCTGTCTCTTGATCAGTGTTGGTCTGTTTTCATATCGACCTGTTGTCTGCTGGGACCCTCTCCTGTCAGTTCTCTGAGTAGAGTAGCTACTCCCAGACAGGTCCCAGGTGAGCCAATCATCTCTCCTTGCTAGCATGCCTCCGGCACCATCCAGTTTTCCCATTGGATGTTCTGGCCAAGAGCAGAAAGATTCTAGATGGAATATGTATTTCCAGAAATGTCTTGTGGTGTTTCAGAGGGTCTCACTTAGTGTGGGTTACATCTGCTGTAGGTGGAGAGCAGAGGCTGAGCCAAAACACACACACACAGACACACACACACCCACACACACACACACACCCACACAGACACGCACACCCACCCACCCACACACACACACACACACACACTCACACCCCCACACACACACCACACACCCCCAGACACACACTCACACCCCTCCCCCCCCCACACACACACCCACACACACCCACACACCCCCACACACACCCCCAGTCACACACTCACACACACACCCCCCACACACCCACACAAACCCACACACCTCCCTACCTAGGGTGAGGTACCTGGGACTCTGACTTCTTCTGTCCTCATTAGAGCTGAGCTCATCTGATCACACTGACACACTGACACACACGCAGGCATGATCATACACACACAAGTGTTCATACACTCACTCACACACCCAGACACACCAGTATATACACACACAAGTATGCACACAGGCATGCTCACAAACACACACACAGATGCACACAAGCATGCTTACACACTCACACAGACACACACACACACAGTCTCCAACTCTGTGCAGTCTGACAGTTTGAAGATACTGCGCGGAGCACAGAGAGAGCAGAAATAGAGAATGTGAAAGGAGAGAGGGAAAGGACAGAAGAAAGAGAGTAAGAGAGAGCGAGAGAGAGAGAGAGAGAGAGAGAGAGAGAGAGAGAGAGAGAGAGAGAGAGCGAGCGAGAAGACAGAGATGAGAATGCTCAAGAGAACAGTATTCGGCTACAATCTGTAATTGGGACCCTTCTCTCCCTCTTTCTCCCTTCCCCTCTCTCTTTCTCCATCTGCCACCGCTCTCTTCACTAGCGCCATGCTAATGTGGTGCCAGTGTTGCAAGCTAATGAGCTGACTTGAGCCTCGCACAGTCACCACATCTGTTAGTAAAACTTCTCCCGGCTGCTCGCTAGCTTGCAGTTAGCTGTTAGCTGTTGGGTGTTGACTGTTAGCAGTTAGTTGTTAGCAGTTGGCTGTTGACGGTTAGCAGTTGGCTGTTGACTGTTAGTAGTTAGCTACTAGCTAGCAACCACACAGGAGTCGCAGAAACACAGACCCTGATGAGCACACCAGTACCTTGACACAGTGGTTGTGTGGTTAAGGGCCAATCCCAATACATCCCCTTACCCCTTACCCCTACCCCTTGGTTTTGCGCGTTCGCGTGAGACCTAGTGGTGTCCCAATACTCTTTTTGAGCTAGGGGTAGGGCTAAGACGAAGGGGTGTACACCCCTTGAAATCAAGTGAAATCGAAACCTTACTTGAAACCAAGGGGTATGCGAATACTGCGCGACCGGCAACAATGGCGGTCAGATCATCCAGAGAGTCCGATAAATGATATATTTGCGGCTTAATTAATTGATAAAAAAAAATTCAAGTCTTGTTTTGTGCTTTACACAGTCCTGTACATATATATTTGCAACCATTTTCCTAATTGAAAAGTTTCTAAAAATCGCTAGTTTGCTACGATAATGTTACAGTGTTAATTTGCACAACAGTCCCGCATTTCTCTTAGCCTACTATCATGTCTACAGTTTTAAGTCAACTCCATTAGCAGCGAATTTCGTTTGAAATCAGTGCATAATACTACTTGCTTTGGAGATATCGATACGTGCTAGATGATGCACACGTAACCAAGTGTCGTCCCATTTCCTAGGGCTATGTAGCCCTTACCCCTCGGTTTCGAGGGCCAAGGGGTAGGGGTAAACCAAGGGGAAGGGGTAAGGGGAAGGGGTAAGGGGATGTATTGGGATTGGCCCGAAGGGTGGTTCAGTATAGAGGAAATTGGTGTTGGGAACATTAACAGTTTCATAGTCTCTCTCTCTCTCTCTCTTGCTCTCTCTCCCAAACAGTTTCTCTCTCAAGGAGTTCTTGGGTCTTGTGTAGAGGAAGGGCTGGGGGCATGGAGGCAGCAGGGCTTAGAGGCTGGAGGTTAGGGGTTAGAGAGTGAAAGAGGTTAGAGGCTGTGGAGGATGTGTTTTCGAGAGTTAAGTAAGCTGGAGGTTGGGGGCCAGAGGCTGGAAGCTAGAGGCTGGGCACTAGAGGCTGGGAGCTGGAGGCTGCGGTTTAGAGGCTGGGGGCTAGAGGCTGGGGGCTAGAGGCTGGGGGCTAGAGGCTGGCGGTTAGGGGCTGGGGGCTAGAGGCCGGGAGTTAGACGGTAAAACGCTCTGGTTCACCGCAGTGTAGCACAGTTTAGCTCCACTCTCTCACCATGTGATTCACACAAAAATTCCACTGTTCCACTGTTGCTTCAGTTCCAGGCAGCGTCATTATATTTCTCCCGTAATTATATAACTTCCTAGCCTGGGACCTTCCCCTAGTTTTGATATCAACCCTAACTGTCTCAAAGGGCCTTTTGTGAGATAGCCAAAGAGTATCACATTTCCAGGGCATTCATCTTGTTAATCAAGTGAATGTGTGTTCAGCACAGAGAAGCCAGACACGTAATACTTCTCTAAATAGAAAGGAGGAAAATGAAGAGCTGGTAAACTGATACTGCATGCTGGGCCTGTTTCAGACAGGAGATAACAACTTGTTCATGTTTTCAATTATCTTGTTATTGAGCTGGTCTTTTACCTTTCACTGCCTGTTTGTGGCGTGCTGTCCTCCGTACACTAGGGGGCGCCCACATACACAGCATGGTCGGGAGAAATCAAACTTTTAACCAGCAAGTTTGACAGAAATTACGTTGGTCTACAGATTGACTTATTCTGTAACTTCTCATCCTTCTCAGAAATATCAGATGTTTAGATTGATAAAGTTCCTGTCACGAGTCACACACACACACACAAACACACTTTTCATCCATTCTATCTCTGTGGATATCAGTGCTCTGGACGATGAAGACAGGCCTTTGATGACGACTGTGGAACCACACACAAGCTCTGTAGAGAGAGGGAGGGAGGAAGAGAGAGACGAAGAGAACGAGAGAGAGGCATGGGGGGAGAGAGAAAGAGGGAAGGGAGAGAGATGAGGAAAGAGATAGAGAAAGCAGAGAGAAAGAGAGATACAGGGGAAGAGAAGAGAGGAAGGGGAGAGACAGAGGAGGGCGAAAGATACAGGAGAGGAGGTAGAGAGAAGGAGAGAGGGGGAGGAGAGAAAGGAAGAGAGGAGGTAGAGAGAAGGAGAGAGGGGAGAGAGAGGGGGAGGGGAGAAAGGAAGAGAGGAGGGAGAGATTGTTGCCATATCTTCTCCTCCAGAGTGTGTGATCACCAGATGAAGTTGGTTTGTTGGTTTGTCACCAGCTGGCTTCTCCCCAGGCCGAGGCAACTATGAATTATAAACAAGAAACGCTGATCTTAACCACACTGTGAAAAGTAAACACAGACACACAAACACACACACCCACACACACATTGCGTGCCAGATTAATTAGCATATATTTCCTACCAGGCTGTAACAACTTGTGTGTGTGTGTTTGAGTGGTAATGAAGTGCACCAGTGTTGAAGTGCACCAGTGTTATCAAGCTTCCTGGTTTGGGATGTTCACACAAACAGGAAATGAGAGACAGGCTTCTTCGCATTAGACTTTTGATGAGGCAGGGGGGGGCACTGACCTGCTGGATGAAACAGGAAACAGGAAATACAACCTGCACTATACCTGGTGAAGGTTTTTATATACGATCAAGTTTCCATGACCAAGCGAGACCAGGGGAGACCGGGGGAGACCAGGGGGAGACCGGGGGAGACCGGGGGAGAGACCAGGGAAGACCAGGGGAGACCAGGGGGAGACCAGGGGAGACCAGGGGGAGACCAGGGGAGACCAGGGGAGACCAGGGGGAGACCAGGGGAGACCAGGGGGAGAGACCAGGAGAGACCAGGGGGAGACCAGGGGAGACCAGGGGAGACCAGGGGGAGAGATCAGGGGAGCCCAGGGGGAGACCAGGGGAGACCAGGGGAGAGACCAGGGGAGACCAGGGGAAGACCAGGGGAGACCAGGGAAGACCAGGGGAGACCAGGGGGAGACCAGGGGAGACCAGGGAAGACCAGGGGAGACCGGGGGAGAGACCGGGGGAGAGACCAGATGGAGGCAGAGAGATAGATGGAGGCAGAGAGATAGATGGAGGCAGACTCAGATAGACAGAGGCAGACAGAGATAGACAGATGGAGGCAGACAGAGATAGACAGATGGAGGCAGACAGAGATAGACAGATGGAGGCAGACAGAGATAGACAGATGGAGGTAGACAGAGATAGCGAGACAGGCAGAGAGAGAGAGGAAGGGAGAGATAGAGAGGGTGACAGACAGAGAGACAGAGCCAGGGAGAAAGGATTAGAGAGGGTTAATGAGAACAATGTGAAAAGCATGTGTTTCCACTCAAGGTGTGCCCATACTGTTTCTCCAGCTGAATAACCCAGGGGAGCGAGGCCTCTGAAATCTGGCTTATTTGAAGTGTTGATAGGCCAGCAGTCATAAAAAGCCAAGTTAATAAGCAATTTAGAGCTTTAAAACAGGGCCACGATGAAAGTTTAATGATATCAGCACAAATTTGCCATCACATAATCTCCTCATTTAATCTTTCTCCAGTCAGCACAACGCCGGAGAAAAACAAGCCTAATCCGACATCTTTGAGCACACTGGCAGGGAAGGGAAAGAAGAAATTGAAATATTTCAAGGCAATTAATAAGAGTACTTTGTGCTCTCAGAAGCTGTTGTGTGGAATGTTGTGGGTGCGCTGTAGGGAGGGAGGTGAGAGAGACAGAGGGGATGTGTACTTGGGGTTGTGGGGTGGTCACATGGTCACATGGACAGTTCTCATACTGGGCTGTATCTCAGCTCTGTTTACTGTAGTCTAGACACACACACACACACTACACACACAGTACACACATACACACACAGGCCAAGATTTGACACACTTATACCTACAATTCACACACACAAGCACACACACACACCTACAATACATGGACACATGCACACACACACACACACACACACACCTACAATACATGGACACATGCACACACACACAGAGACACAACTTCAGCATGCTGACTAAAGGATGTTGAGGAAGGAAGGAGGCAGGAGAGACTTATGAGACTTGAATGAGGCTCATGTTTCTGCATAAATGAGGTCGTTTGGGATCATCGGTTTTAATTGAACTTTTATCTCCTCGTCTCCAATTCGAATTTCCCACATTCCCCTACACACACAACCTCTCTCTCTCTCACACACACACATTCTCTCTCACACACTCTCTGTCTCTCTCTCTCTTTCTCTCTCACACACAAACACACACATTCTCTGTCTCTGTCACACACACACACACACCACACACACACTCTCTCTCATACACACACTCACACACACGCACACCTCTCCACTCCCTCGTCTCACACAGAGCAGAGGGTGTAGCTGCTCTCTCAGCTCTCTCAGTGGCCTCTGAAATCACATGACCTTCAAATACACATCCTTCATCATTATAACGTAAAGGTGAGTGTGTGTGTGTGTGTGTGTGTGTGTGTGTGTGTGTGTGTGTGTGTGTGTGGTGTGTGTGTGTGTGTGTGTGTGTGTGTGTGTGTGTGTGTGTGTGTGTGTGTGTGTGTGTGTGTGTGTGTGTGTGTAGGGGGGTGGGGATAGGGGGTTCAGAACTTCAGCATGTTAGGTTGTTAGGTAACAGTGTCCCAATACATTTGGGGGTGCTTCAAAACTTCTAGAAATCTTAAAACATAAAATCATTGTATCGCCATGATCCACAATCATGTTGTGATTAGTAACATACACTTTGTTTCCTTCTTCGACCTGCTCAGAGATGTCAACCTCAGGAGCAGCACTGGAAGAAGATGAGGATTCCTGAGGTACCTTAGAAAGGCCCTGCCTGGATGCAGCACAGTGGCTTTCCTGCTGGACTATGCCGCCATCGTGTGGATGACAGCGGCCATGCAGGTCTAGTCTGCTCACTCTGAAAACGGCACACTGTTGAACAATCGCCAAAATAGCAGAAAAGAGGGGATTAGAGGAGAGGAAAGGAGGGGAGACACTGGTTGGATCTCTACTAGAGTTACTGTAATGACTCCATTCCATTCTGATTCTAATTCTGACAGTGGAATAGTGGTCCGAAAAAAAAACGGTAGTTCTTTTGCCAAGCCAGAAGGGGACGCCCAACTTCTATTTATGGTTCGGAGGTGTTTGTCACTGTGCTGTGTCTCCCGTGCCTCCAGCAGCTCCATATGTCCCTCATTAAACATGGAGAAATCTTCTACCTGACTGGCCTCATTATCCAGCCTTGTGAAGACATGACGCCAGCGAGAGAGCTGGACAGATGTTCTGATGACTGAACACAGACCACACAACACCCTGGTCTAAACACAGACCACACAACACCCTGATGACTGAACACAGACCACACAACACCCTGGTCTGAACACAGACCACACACCACCCTGGTGACTGAACACAGACCACACAACACCCTGGTGACTGAACACAGACCACACAACACCCTGGTGACTGAACACAGACCACACAACACCCTGGTCTGAACACAGACCACACAACATCCTGATGACTGAACACAGACCACACAACACCCTGGTGACTGAACACAGACCACACAACACCCTGATGACTGAACACAGACCACACACCACCCTGATGACTGAACACAGACCACACACCACCCTGATGACTGAACACAGACCACACACCACCCTGGTGACTGAACACAGACCACACACCACCCTGATGACTGAACACAGACCACACAACACCCTGGTGACCTCTGAGTTAGACGTCTCTGGGGAGAAATCTGAGACCTGTCTTGACATGCTGCTTAGATGAAGCCCCCTCTTGCCCGATACACACACACACACACACTAAGGTACACACACACACTCTAAGGTACACACACACACACACTCACACACACACTAAGGTACCCCACCACACACACTAAGGTTCACATACACACACACTAAGATACACACACTTACACACACACACAAACTCACACACACTGAGACACACAGAAATACACTTTCTCACAAACACGCGCACCACGCACACCAATAAAGCCATGATGAGTAGCTGGTGGGTAGCGAGCGCAGCCCAGCTGATTTACGTCTGCATCCTTGAGGGAGACGAGCGATTTAGCGTCCGAGTCCAGCGACAGAACAAGACAAACGGGATTCCATGGATTCCTGTTCTTGTAGTTCTACTCAGAATGGACTTCTCCTCCCAGGGTGCAGCAGTCTTCTGGGGGGTTTCTGGGAATGAACACATTGCTCACTTCAACAGCACTGTTCAAATGTGTTGGTATTGTTACAACTGGCAACTAGTTGCAGTATACAGGAACATTATTATTCTGATTCCACGGTATTAAAAAATATATATATATAGAGCGATAGTTGAGTCCAGAGTTCCAGCTTTGAATCTTCTTTTGGTTGACTGGTTCTTCTATAAACAGAGATTCAGTCTGATCTCTGCTGGGTATTTTCCATCAGCTGCTGTCCTGTGGCTGTGTGGTCAGTGTAAACACGGCTGTTTCTACTAGTTAACACTGCAGCTCCAGTGAATGAGCCTGGTGCTGATGCCACAGGGACAACAGGTGTGTGACACGACTTCACCTGACCCGCTGAGGCTGGGTGCATGGGGGGACCTCTCTCTCCTGGGTCATCACCTCTCCTGCTGCCCCCAGAACACCCTCAGCCCACTCTGTTCTCTCTCTCCCTCTGTTCTCCCTTACTCTCGCTCGCTACCTCTCTGTTGTCTCTCCCTCTCTGTTCTCTCCATCTGTTCTCTCTCCCCTCTCTCTCTCTCTCTCTCTCTCTGTTCTGTCTCCCTCTCTGTTCTCTCCCTCTGTTGTCCATCTCTCTGTTCTCCCTCTCTCTTTCTTTCTCTCTGTGTTCTCTCTCTGAGTCTCTCTTTCTCCGCTCCATCCTTTTTCTCCATTCTCTGAATGTTATCTCTTTGCTGCTTTCTCTCTCTAATCTCTCTCTGAGCACACTGTTTCTCTCGTTTGGCATTCTTCTCCACTGTACTCTCATCTCTTTGTCTCCTCTCTTTTCCTACCCTCTCTCTAGCTATGCACCCCCTCCCTCTCTCCCTCTCTTTCTCTATCTCTGAAGGCGTTTAGCTGCTGAATGGTGAATTCCTACAGCTGTAATTCAAGGAATGTCCTCCACACTAGCCAGGAGGAATGTGCCACCGGTCACAAAGGAGAAATGGAGCAAAAGGGAGGGGGGGAGGGTGAGAGAGAAAGAGAGAGAAAGATAGAGGGAGGGAGAGCTATGCGAGGAGGGAGGAGGGAGGAGGGCTGAGGGTCTTTCTGTCGGTCGTCTGCTTTCTTTTCTGTTTCTCTTTTCTTTTCGTGCTTTCTTTCATTTCTTCTTTCTTTCTTTCTTTCTTCTTTCTTTCTTCCTTTTCTTGCGTTCGTGCTTTCTCTTTCTTGCTGCTCTTTCTTCTTCGTTTCGTTTCGTGCTTTCTTCGTGCGTGCGCTCTCGCTCGCGCGCGCTCTTGCTGCGCTATCCGCGTCTCTCTCTCGCTCGCGCTTTCCTCTCTCCTCGTCTCTTTCCTTCTTTCTTTCTTTCTTTCTCTTCTTCCGTCCTGACTCCTCTCCCTGCCTTCTCTTCTCCAGCTCCCGTCTCCCCTGCCCTCGTTGCTTCTCTCTCTCGCTCTACCCTCTCTCTGTTCTCCCTCTGTCCTCGCGCTGTGCGCTCTCTCTGTTTTCTCTTGTCGCTCTCTCTCTTCTCTTGCCTCATTGATCTCTGTCTTTACTGCGCTTGCTCTACCGTCTCTGCTCTCTCTTTGCTCTTCTTTCTCTCTTCAGGGATCGAGCCCAGGGGAGGACACAATGTGTGAGTAGAGAGCTTAGCAATCACCAGCGCGCAGAACGTATCGTTATTATTTGCATATTTAACATATCGAGTTGATAAGTGTGTGTCCTTCTCATATCGTCGTTCATTGTGTGGAACGACGTCGAGAGCAAACTGTCGCGTAGCGGATCATTTATCCATTCATTCAAGTCATTAAACTGTATCAACAATTGGCTTTTATTGACTATGTCAACTTGGGCCTGTCAGTCACTATCTGGGATGAGGCCTAGCCTACTATACAAAAAACTGTGATGTCACAACGTCGAATTTAGAAGCGTCGATCAGGTTACAAGGGTCACGCTAAATCCAACTTCGTTTACACAGTCTCATTATTCCGTGGTAATCCTAATTGTGAGCGGGGATTTTAACAGCGTGTTCCTCCCTATAACTGGATGCCAAAGCCATGGGTTCGGTTCATGTAAATAAAAACTATTGACAGTGAAAGCTTCCTGTAGTACACCTAGCTTCCCGGTGACCAGACACGCCACACCGGAGTGAGCCTCGCGCTTGTTATTGCTGTCGGGTCTGTGCCCTGCTGATACTGACGTCACTTGACGCACAGAGACAGAGGTCCGCCTCCAGCCGCTCACTCGGCAACCGAGTCAGAGCTGTGCGAATCAAGTCCCCGTTCCGCTGGTATTGTTTTTTTTTGCTAGACTCTCTCTCTCTCGCTCTCTGTCGGTTCCCCCCCGTTTCCTCCATCACTTCCTACGTTAGGTTATAACAGTTTCTACGCCAGTGGTGGGGCGACAAGGAAGCTGTGGCAAGCGTGGCTCATCACTTTCGCGTGATAAAGGTAGCCTATGGCGGCAATGGCTTTATTAAGAACACAACAGCCTAAGCTTAGGAGCCTAAACAAGCGACTGAGAAGAGGGAGGATTCAATAACTGCAAAATGGAAAAGACAACAAGTCATGGAGTCCGGTTGTGACATGAGAGCTGCTGCCTAAAGTTTTAATGTTATCCGGTTTTCACTTTGTTTTTTTTCCTCCTTATCACAAGTGCGGCTGGACACACGCAACCGACCTTTCCAATAGCTGTCAACCACTTTTTTTTCAATTGAATTTGTATTTCCATCGCTTCAGTTGGATGTCAACATCGCAAAATAGCGTACACACCTTTGGTGTTATAGTTTGCAACCGCTTTCCAGGGAGTCATCTACTTGCGTAGCGTACATCTGGCGGACTCTCCAACCGCCACGCGCCGCTTGAGACCTTTAATAATTAAAAATAAATCTGTGAAAGGGTTGGCACTAACCACCGTCATGGGAGCTAAGCAGAGCAGCCCGGCGACGAACGGGCGAACCAGAGCTTACTCAGGCTCGGATCTCCCCTCAAGCACGTCACCCAGTAACGGGAACGGCAGGACTGCAGCCGTGGCTATGAGGTACCATGCGTACGGTGCGTCCGCTCACGGGACCTCGGGAACAACGTCGACCTCCAGCCAACACATTGGGCCCAGGACCAGATCGGTGGGTGGTAGTTCTGGAGGGTCGGGCACGAGACCCCAGTCCGGTATCAACATACCCAACAGCAGTGGAGCATACAGCTCGCAGGAGTCGGGTAGTAGCACACCGGAGGAGTCTGCAGACAGGGACCGGTCCTCCGGGGGTCACGGAGGTCCCCGGTTGTTGATAGGATCCTTACCAGCCCACCTTTCGCCTCATCTCTTTGGAGGTAAGACGCCGCCAGCAGCAGTACCAAACTGTGTATTTAAGTAGGTTAAAAACAACTGTTTCTTCTGACGGAACCTGTGTACACTGGTATGACTTTGCTCGAGGTTATTTGACGCTCGGCGGCTGAACTTCCTGTACTGTTGCATTGCGAGTTGCAAACACAACGGTTATTTTGTATTTGTTATCATGCTTCGTAGTAGTGTAAGAGCAACGCGATTCCAACTGCTAAGCTGTATTGTAATTGATAGTTAGTCAGGCTTTCTGTTACCGCAGATCAATACTAATCTCCCTCCTCCTCTGTCCTCGCCTCCACATCATCAGTCTTTGTCATCCGCGAGCAGAGCTCCTTTGTGTCATAACAGTCCCGTAATAACATGTCACTCAAACAGACTTGTGTTTTGATATCAACACAACGGCAGGTAGTGAACAATCTTACAAACAAGAACAATTATGTTTGTAAATGGCATGAATCAAATCGTGTTGGGGGGAGTTAACCCATAACAGTCAGCACACTTAGCTTGGTTCAGATAAGACATGTTTTGGGGAGAGAGCTGTGAACGTTGGTTGCAGGCATGTGGGATTCAGCATAACCAATAAATAAGTGATTCTCCACATGTCAATACATGACATCCACCATAGAGAACGTTTCCCTAATGCAGAGCTTTGCGCTGTCTAGCTTTACAACATCTTCACTTCCCCTCCACCACTAAGCGATACCTAGCCATACCATCCCAGTCAGCTTCTACATGGTGAAGGTTTGTTTGAGAGTGGGGAAGATTTTTTTAAATAACTGAGGATGTGGCAGTTAAATCATTTTCTTACTAAAACGTGGGGAGACAGAACGGCTCCTGGAACGTATAATGAAGCTATGCCCCAGATCACAGCTGTGGAGAGGGAGAAAGGTGTGACAGGCTAGCCTGGATGGGGCAGGGCCGTGGGCCTGGATATCTGTAACTGGCTGACTGGTTTGTGTGACGGGCTAGCCTGGATGGGGCAGGGCCGTGGGCCTGGGTGTCTGTAACTGGCTGACTGGTTTGTGTGACGGGCTAGCCTGGATGGGGCAGGGCCGTGGGCCTGGGTGTCTGTAACTGGCTGACTGGTTTGTGTGACGGGCTAGCCTGGATGGGGCAGGGCCGTGGGCCTGGTGTCTGTAACTGGCTGACTGGTTTGTGTGACGGGCTAGCCTGGATGGGGCAGGGCTGTGTGCCTGGATATCTGTAACTGGCTGACTGGTTTGTGTGACGGGCTAGCCTGCATGGGGCAGGGCCATGGGCCTGGATATCTGTAACTGGCTGACTGGTTTGTGTGACGGGCTAGCCTGGATGGGGCAGGGCCGTGGGCCTGGATGTCTGTAACTGGCTGACTGGTTTGTGTGACGGGCTAGCCTGGATGGGGCAGGGCTGTGGGCCTGGATATCTGTAACTGGACTTCTGTAGCTGCAGGATTAGCAGCTGTGTCCAGGAATTTAGCACACTCGTCCCAGAAACCACCCAAAAACTGGCGTTTGTGCTGAGATGCAGACTATCGTAGACATGGGTCGACCGAGGAAAGAGGGAGGAAGTGAGTGAGAGATTATAAGAGAGAGGGAAAGAGAGGTGTAGTTTATTGTGCTTCTCTGCTTCTCTGCTGGTCTGGAATTATTACATCTAACAGCAGGTCCAAACTGAATCTCTCTTCACTTTGTCTCCACCAGTTTGAAGTGATTGGTTGACAAAGTGATAGCGAGCTCCTTGATTGGTTGACAAAGTGACAGCGAGCCCCTTGATTGGTTGATGAAGTGATAGCGAGCCCAGTGATTGGTTGATGAAGTAATGGCAAACCCAGTGATTTGTTGGGCAAGTGAAGGTGAACCCATCCCCGGGGACCATGGGAACTTGCAATTATATCGTTCAATCAATTGGGTGATTGAACTGGGTGATTGAACTTCCCTCTTCATTTGACAAGGTCTGAAAGGTCAAGCGCTCGTCTCTCCTGTCTGCCCTGGGATGAACTCTGTGATGGGGGACAGAAATGGGATTTAGGGATTGGATCCGACTACTTTAGGATTTGTCTTCCTTTCACCCTACATAGATGCTCGGACCTTATCTCCTGTCATCTCCTTTACTGTCTTTAGACCCAGACTACAGACATAGACCCAGACCCAATCAATAGAACCAGACCATAGACCCAGTCTATAGACCCAGACATAGACCCAGACCCAATCAATAGACCCAGACTATAGACCCAGTCTATAGGACCTAGACTATAAACCAGACTATAGGCCCAGACTATAGACCCAGACTATAGACCCCAGACCCAATCAATAGAACCAGACCATAGACCCAGTCTATAGGACCCAGACTATAGACCCAGACTATAGGCCCAGACTATAGACCCAGACTATAGACCCAGACTGTAGACCCAGACTAAAGACCCAGATTATAGACCCATACTATAGACCTAAAACCAGACTATAGACCCAGAACCAGACTATAGACCCAGACTGTAAACCCAGAACCAGACTATAGACCCAGAACCAGACTATAGACCCAGACTGTAGCCTATGCAGAGCAGATCATGGTTGTAGGTTTGGAATTTCCCCAGGAGCTGGTGTTCTGTACTACATGTATGGACAGGCCTGACTTGCCTGCTTGACTGCCAGCCTGTCTGTCTGCCTGCCTGCCTGGCTGTATGCCTGTCTGTCTGCCTGCTTGCCTGTCTGTCTGTCTCTCTGTGTGTCTGTCTTCCTGCCTGCCTGTCTGCATATTATACCGCAACACCCAGAGCCATGGCTCCACTGGCTTGTAAACAAACACTGGAGGTTTAGTTGCCTTTTAGTGTGTCTGTGTCGTATGTTTGTGTGTGTGTCGTGTGTGTGTGTGGCACGTGTGTGTAACACAGTGTCTCAGTGGAGCTCCTCTTTGTGCTGTGATACTGAGCAGCCGTGAGTGCGTTCTGTTATTGACAGAGAGCACAGAGAGCACTGTTTAAGAGGGAAGAGGGACGATCTGGAATGAAGGCCATGGGAATGTGTGTCCCCTGTGAGTGTGTGTGTGTGTGTGTGTCTGTGTGTGTGTCTCTTAGTATATTGAGTGGCCTTGGAGGCACCCACATTAACAAGGAGGTTGGCTCTCTTCCACCACTGTTTCTATAACCCTGTAATCTAGCCTCGTCAACACACACACACACACACACACACACACACTCACACATATACACACACACACCCCCACATATGCAAACACATACATACACCTGGCATGGGACCTTGTTAGTGGCAGGATGGTCTTGGTTCTGATTCATGTTCAGATACGTGTGATTGAATTGTGAGGTTTTATAGTGGGTTCCACACACATACACAATCACACACACACCCTGATCAAATATCAGACTGTGATTGGAAGGCCCAACCTGTTCCACTGTCATGGATGGAAGGTAACCAGCGCGACAGGGGGTGTGGTGTGATGCTTGCAGTCTGTCAGAATTGCACCTGCAGTTGACAAAGATCTCAGTGAGACTGGAATAGGTGTACAGGGTAGTAGACCCCCAGCACACCTGACCTCCCCCCACACACATGACCTCCCCCACACACCCGACCTCCCCCCCAACACACCTGACCTCCCCCCACACTACCTCCCCCACACACCTGACCTCCCCCAACACCGACCCCCCCAGTACACCTGACCTCCCCCCAACACACCTGACCTCCCCCCAACACACCTGACCTCCCCCGAACACACCTGACCTCCCCCACACACATGACCTCCCCCAACACACCTGACCTCCCCCAGTACACCTGACCTCCCCTAACACACCTGACCTCCCCTAACACACCTGACCTCCCCTAACACACCTGACCTCCCCCAACACACCTGACCTCCCCCAACACACCTGACCTCCCCCAACACACCTGACCTCCCCCCAACACACCTGACCCTCCCCCCAACACACCTGACCTCCCCCCAACACACATGACCTCCCCTAACACACCTGACCTCCCCCTAACACACCTGACCCCCCCCACCCGTACACTGACCTCCCCCCAACACACCTGACCTCCCCCCAACACACCTGACCTCCCCCCAACACACCTGACCTCCCCCAACACACCTGACCTCCCCCCAACACACCTGACCTCCCCCCAACACACCTGACCTCCCCCCAACACACCTGACCTCCCCCAACACACCTGACCTCCCCCAACACACCTGACCTCCCCCAACACACCTGACCTCCCCCAACACACCTGACCTCCCCCAACACACCTGACCTCCCCCCACACACCTGACCTCCCCCAACACACCTGACCTCCCCCCAACACACCTGACCTCCCCCCAACACACCTGACCTCCCCCAACACACCTGACCTCCCCCCAGTACACCTGACCTCCCCCCAGTACACCTGACCTCCCCCAACACACCTGACCTCCCCCCCACACACCTGACCTCCCCCCAACACACCTGACCTCCCCCCAGCTACACCTGACCTCCCCCCAACACACCTGACCCCCCCCAACACACCTGACCTCCCCCCAACACACCTGACCTCCCCCAACACACCTGACCTCCCCCCAACACACCTGACCTCCCCCACACCTGACCCCCCCCAAACACACCTGACCTCCCCCCAACACACCTGACCTCCCCCCAACACACCTGACCTCCCCCAACACACCTGACCTCCCCCCACACACCGACCTCCCCCCAACACACCTGACCTCCCCCAACACACCTGACCTCCCCCCACACACTGACCTCCCCCAACACACCTGACCTCCCCCAACACACCTGACCTCCCCCCAACACCTGACCCCCCCAACACACTGACCTCCCCCAACACACCTGACCTCCCCCAACACACCTGACCTCCCCCAACACACCTGACCTCCCCCAACACACCTGACCTCCCCCCAACACACCTGACCTCCCCCCAACACACCTGACCTCCCCCAACACACCTGACCTCCCCCAACACACCTGACCTCCCCCCAACACACCTGACCTCCCCCCAGACACCTGACCTCCCCCGAACACACCTGACCTCCCCCCCACACACATGACCTCCCCCAACACACCTGACCTCCCCCCAGTACACCTGACCTCCCCCAACACACCTGACCCCCCCCAACACACCTGACCTCCCCCAACACACCTGACCTCCCCAGTACACCTGACCTCCCCCAACACACCTGACCTCCCCCACACCTGACCCCCCCCAAAACACCGGACCCCCCCCAACACACCTGACCTCCCCCCAGCACACCTGACCTCCCCCAACACACCTGACCTCCCCCAACACACCTGACCTCCCCCAACACACCTGACCTCCCCCAACACACCTGACCCCCCCAGTACACCTGACCTCCCCAGGGAGGAGAGGAGAGGGAATAGGGGAGAGGAGTGGGCTGTTGTAGGGAGGTCAGCGTGAAGCGTTGACCCTTTTGACAGGATGTCTGGTGGTTTTGTTTTGGCTTGTTTTGTTTTCGTTTCTGGAGGCCTCGATTTGGCCACTTTCACTCTAAGCTGTATGTTTCTGACAGGTTAGGGAACCGTAATGTTCAGGCTGACATTAACATGAGGCCAGTGCCAGAGAGGTCAGGCATGAAACAGAACAAGCAAAGTTCGCCACAGAAGAAAGAGGGGACAGGAGAGAGGGAAGAGGGTCACCCAAGGAGAAAAGAGAGGAGAGGATAGAGGCAGGAGAGGGGGAAGAGACGAGAGGGGGAAGAGAGGAGAGGAGAGGGGAGGGAGGAGAGGGGCAAGAGAGGAGAAGAGAGGGAGGAGAGGATACAAGGGGGAGAGGAGAGGGAGGAGAGGAGAGGGAGGAGAGGAGAGGGGGAAGAGAGGCCTTTAAATAAGCCATTACAGCAGCGTAGCGAGGCTAACGGTAAACAAAGTCTATTGTTGCTGAGGATCCTATGGGAAAGAACATATTAATTATGTACAGAATCTCTCAGAATCTCTCCCTCTAGAAAGAGGACAGACAGTGTTGCTGTTAGTTCCTCTCCTCTCAGTGCATTCCTCTAAGGCACGTGCAGTGACAGCTGGATTGGTGTTCCTGTGTGTGTGTGTGGTGTCTGTGTACGTGTGTGTGTGTAGTATCTGTGTGTGTGTCTGTGTGTGTGGTGTCTGTGTACGTGTGTGTGTGTGTAGTATCTGTGTGTGTGTCTGTGTGTGTGGTGTCTGTGTACGTGTGTGTGGGTGTAGTGTCTGTCTGTGTTCGTGTCTCTGTGTGTGTGTGTAGTGTACGTCTGTGTGTGTGTACTAGTGTATGTCTGTGTGAGTGTGTGTGTGGGGTGTGTGTGTGTGTGTTGTCATGTCAACTCCTGGACCTTCACACAGCTTGGCTCCCCCCAACACACCTGACCTCCCCCAACACACCTGACCTCCCCCCAACACACCTGACAACACCCTCTACCTCCCTCTAGCCTCAGTGTCTGATACAGCTTGGCTCTAGGCTCCCTCTAGCCTCAGTGTCTGATACAGCTTGGCTCTAGGCTCCCTCTAGCCTCAGTGTCTGATACAGCTTGGCTCTAGGCTCCCTCTAGCCTCAGTGTCTGATACAGCTTGGCTCTAGGCTCCCTCTAGCCTCAGTGTCTGATACAGCTTGGCTCTAGGCTCCCTCTAGCCTCAGTGTCTGATACAGCTTGGCTCTAGGCTCCCTCTAGCCTCAGTGTCTGATACAGCTTGGCTCTAAAGCTCCCTCTAGCCTCAGTGTCTGATACAGCTTGGCTCTAGGCTCCCTCTAGCCTCAGTGTCTGATACAGCTTGGCTCTAAACTCCCTCTAGCCTCAGTGTCTGATACAGCTTGGCTCTAGGCTCCCTCTAGCCTCAGTGTCTGATGCAGCTTGGCTCTAGGCTCCCTCTAGCCTCAGTGTCTGATACAGCTTGGCTCTAGGCTCCCTCTAGCCTCAGTGTCTGATACAGCTTGGCTCTAGGCTCCCTCTAGCCTCAGTGTCTGATGCAGCTTGGCTCTAGGCTCCCTCTAGCCTCAGTGTCTGATACAGCTTGGCTCTAGGCTCCCTCTAGCCTGAGTGTCTGATGCAGCTTGGCTCTAGGCTCCCTCTAGCCTGAGTGTCTGATACAGCTTGGCTCTAGGCTCCCTCTAGCCTCAGTGTCTGATACAGCTTGGCTCTAGGCTCCCTCTAGCCTCAGTGTCTGATACAGCTTGGCTCTAGGCTCCCTCTAGCCTGAGTGTCTGATACAGCTTGGCTCTAGGCTCCCTCTAGCCTCAGTGTCTGATACAGCTTGGCTCTAGGCTCCCTCTAGCCTCAGTGTCTGATACAGCTTGGCTCTAGGCTCCCTCTAGCCTCAGTGTCTGATACAGCTTGGCTCTAGGCTCCCTCTAGCCTCAGTGTCTGATACAGCTTGGCTCTAGGCTCCCTCTAGCCTCAGTGTCTGATACAGCTTGGCTCTAGGCTCCCTCTAGCCTCAGTGTCTGATACAGCTTGGCTCTAGGCTCCCTCTAGCCTCAGTGTCTGATGCAGCTTGGCTCTAGGCTCCCTCTAGCCTCAGTGTCTGATACAGCTCGGCTCTAGGCTCCCTCTAGCCTCAGTGTCTGATCAGCTAGCGTCATGCCTGTCATACCTTGCTGTCATGTGATGTAAACACACACGCAGATACACACAGACAGATACACGCATACACACTCGCACACACAGATACACTCGCACAGACACACATACACACATACACACATACACACACACACATACTCACACACACACACACACACACACTCACACAGTGGCACACACACAGCTCTTGGTGTTGCACCAGTGGGATTTATGGGTAAAGCAGAGGATTCTGGGTAAGCAGAGTTCTGAGTAATGCATGTTCCCATTTCACAATTTTGTCTACCAATCCTAGCATGTCGCCATAACAATACACATGATGTGGTCACATGACCGCCTGTCCTCTGCCTCTGAAAACGTTGTTTTGCAACGGACCTCCTTCTCCTTCCTCTTCTCTTTCCTCTCTCATCTCTCCTTTCCTCTCCTCTCACCTCTCCTCCTCTCCTCTAACCTCTCCTCTCCCTTCTCCCCAACTCTACCCTTTGTCTCTCTACCTCCCTCTCTCCTTATTTCCACTGCAGCTCATTGGCTCAGCAGGACAAGGAGGGAGGGGCCAGAGGGGGGAACGGTCCAGTAAGAGAGGTCGAAATTAGAGGCCGCAAATTAATTACCATCTGTACTGTAGCTAGGAGCAGTGAGCGTCCGACACACACACACACACACAGCAACTTACAGAGACAAAAAAACACACACACAGATACACACACTCGCACACAGGGCTTTTAAAGGACAGTCTCACTAAAGGGCAAGAGCTTGATAGCACTGCATGCTAGCTACTGCTGATGCTAGACACACAGTGTGTGTCTCTGTGTGTGTGTCTGCGTGTGTCTGCGTGTGTTTGTGCGTGTGTATCTGTGTGTGTGTGTGTGTGTGGTGTGTGTGTGTGTGTGGTGTGTGTGTGTGTGTGAGAGTGTGTGAGCAGAGCGAGATCCTCTTTAGATCCTGTTCTCATAGACAAAACTCTTTCATTGAGATTTCCCCAGGTACACAGACACACAGAGAGACACACATTACAGCCACACTACAACAGCAGCAACACAACCAGTCACACACACTCACACAAGCACACATGGAGACACAGGCAGATGAGACAGACACACAGACATGCACAGCGAAGGTTGTGACTCATTAGCTAGTGTGTCTGGTTAGTGTCCCAGGCCCAGCACAGGTCGTTAGTCAGGAAGTGAGTCAGCAGAAGCAGTAGCCAATAATTAACCTCACTGTTAAGCTGCCTCCCTTGAGTGGTGGCCGTGGTGGCCGTGGTGGCCGTGATGGCGGTCTGTCTGCCTGCCTGTCTGACGGTCTGTCTGCCTGTCTGCCTGTCTGACGGTCAGTCTGCCTGTCTGTCTGTCAGTCAGTCAGTCAGTCAGTCAGTCAGTCGGTCACTGTGCTCTGTGCGTTCACTGACCCATATCCCCCTCTCCTCTCGTCCTCTCCCCTATCATCTGCAGCTAGACCGTCATGCTCTAGTGAATATTAAGATGCTGTACTCATCTCAGCCGACTGGCACCTCTGCCCTCTTCTAGAACTCTCTGCTGATGCCCTTTCTCGGCTCCATGGTTACCTCACAAGTCCTGTTGTTGTCAGAAGTGAACATAATCATTCAGCACACCCTTTTAAAGATGTCTTTTTGGGCGCCATTTCATGCTTTATTGGACAGTGAAGTGAAGTGTGACAGGAAAGTCAAGGGGAGAGAGAGAGATACAGAGAGAGATAGAGGGAGAGAGACAGAGAGAGAGAGAGAGAGAGAGAGAGAGAGAGAAAGAGAGAGAGAGAGAGAGACCCTGGCTGTCAGGCCTCAGCCTACATGGTACCCTCACTTATCCGGTGAGCTACCCTCTTAACCCTTAACCCTTAGCAGACGTTTGAAATCCAAAGTGACGTATCTCATCCCTGATCTCCTCCATGTCATGTGACCAACACACTGTTGACAGCCTCGACGGCGGCCATGTTGGCCACAGGGATGACTGCTGAGTCCTCGCCTCATCTCCATGACAACGGGGCTCTGCACGGGCAGCTGACAGGAAGTGGAGGTTGTTCAGACAGGAAGAGGAGGTTGTTCAGGTTTTACACATGAACATTTTCGAAGTGCGTTAGATTCCCCTCACTGTTGGTGCGATGATGACACGGCACCAACGACACACACGTCACACACCACACACACACACACATCACACCACACACATCACACACCAATCACATCACTCACACACACACATCACACACATCACCCACGACACACACACAAACACACACACAGAGCACCCCCCCCCCTCCTCGGAGCAGGAAGTGAGACTCCTCTGCAGAGCAGGAAGTGAGATATGACCTGGGGGGGGGCGGCTGGGTGACCAGGACCCAGAGCAGGCCTCTTCTGCTTTCTGGCTGATCCCAGTTGTGTGTGATGGGGAGTGTGTGTGTGGTGGGGAGGGTTGGTGTGTGTGTGTGTGTGTGTGTGGTGGGGAGGGTTGGTGTGTGTGTGGTGGAGAGGGACTTGGAATGCCCCACAACCTCAATTGTTATTTCTAGGGTTAGAATTGGAATGACTTTACTTGACCTTACTGTAAACCGTTGCCTCTGTGTGTAGGTGTGTGTGTGTGTGTGTGTGACAGGAAGAGGCAACTTTAAACAGCAGTGACACCAACACATGTCCAACTGTGGCACCTGCTAAATGTGGAGAGAGTATTTGTACGTATGTGCATTTATGTTTATGCAAGTGCGTGTGTGTGTGCGAGTGTGTGGGTGTATGTTTGTACATTTACATTTAGTCATTTAGCAGACGCTTTTATCCCAAGCGACTTACAAAAAAGAGCAAAATGTGCATAGGCCAATGATCATAAACAACGAGGTAGCCAACACATGAAGCATAAATTGTGAAAAGCAAATAAGTGCCAATGGGTAGAACGAGAAGACCATGTAGTTAAACAAATTACAGTTAAACAACATGATCCTCCAAAGTGCTAATGTACCTGGAGGAAAGCAAGCAACAATAATATAATTTACAGCGAGTACAAGTAGTTAATTCAGTTACAACTAACCAACAAGTGCAACAAGTCTCTCAATAAGTGTCATTGTGGTTCCTGGAAGAAATAAATTAATATCTGATCCAACAAATCTTTCTCAAGTACGGTTGTACTCCTGGAACAAGTGCGTCTTGAGCCTTTTCTTGAAGGTGGGGAGACGGTCAGTATTTCTGATGGAGGTGGGGAGTTGATTCCACCACTGGGGGGCCAGACAGGAGAAGAGCTTTGGTTGGGAGCGGGCGCTCTTGAGCGGTGGGACCACCAGACGGTTGTCAGAAGAAGACCGTAGGTGGCGGCTGGTGGTGTAAGGCTGGAGGAGAGACTGGATGTAGTCGGGTGCAGTCCCGTTCACCGCTCGGATGGTCAGTACCAGGGTCGTGAATCTGATACGGGCCGTGATGGGAAGCCAGTGGAGGGAGATGAGGAGTGGGGTAACATGGGCTGCTGCGTTCTGAATCCTCTGGAGAGGGCGGGTTGCGCATGCTGGGAGACCGGCAAGAAACGAGTTGCAGTAGTCCAACTTGGAGAGGACAAGTGCTTGGACTAGCAGCTGGGTGGAATGCTCAGACAGGTATCTCCTGATCTTCCCGGGCTTGTATGGGGTGAATCTACACGACCGGGAGACTGCAGCTGTACGGTTGTGTGTGTGTGTGCAATTGTGTGTGGGTGTGTGTGTGTGTTGCCCATGTCAACAGGTTGTATGGTAGAGTCATGTGTAGGTGGGTACACCCTTTAATCCATCAATCTAGGAATCAATAATCCATCTGTCCCCCTCATCCCTCTTCCTCTTCCTCATTCCCTGTTCTCCCTGTTCTCCCTCTCTATCTCCCCAAGAGATGGAGAGAGGGACGGATGGATGGAGGGGGACGATGAGAGGGAGAGAGGGATGGAGGGGGGAGGATGAGAGGGAGAGAGGGACGGAGGGTGGGGAGGATGAGAGGGATGGATGGATGGAGGGGGAAGGGTGGGGAGGATGAGAGGGAGAGAGTGATGGATGGATGGAGGGGGGAGGATGAGGGAGAGAGAGACGAGAAGAGAGGGGTGGTGGGGGGAGGAGTGAGGAGTTCTGTGGACAGGGGATGGGCAACGGATAAGCCCAACAGATTTCCGGTTGCGATTAAAAGAAATGTGTGCACACACACACGATGGATGGTGTTGTGTTTGTCCTATCTCACAGCTCACCCTCCAAAAAACAGCATTTTATTAGTTTATAGTTCGTTTAAAGATGTAATGAGTCCAGTGTGTAACCGTTCTTTCTCAACCCATAAACAGGAAGTGGGAGACAGGCGACTTCCTCTTAGACAGTATTGTCTGTAGCTTCTTCCTCTGGTCGTCTGTAGGGAGAGACACAGTAGAGGTTGTAGAGGGTGGATGTTGTGGAGGGTGGATGTTGTGGAGGGTGGATGTTGGGGAGAGTGGATGTCGTGGAGGGTGGATGTTGGGGAGGTGGGATGTTGGGGAGGGTGGATGTTTGGGAGGGTGGATGGGGCAGTAGAGGTGGTGGATGGTGGATGGGGCAGTAGAGGTGGTGGATGGTGGATGGGGCAGTAGAGGTGGTGGATGGTGGATGGGGCAGTAGAGGTGGTGGATGGTGGATGGGGCAGTAGAGGTGGTGGATGGTGGATGGGGCAGTAGAGGTGGTGGATGGTGGATGGGGCAGTAGAGGTGTGGATGGTGGATGGGGCAGTAGAGGTGTGTGGATGGTGGATGGGGCAGTAGAGGTGGTGGATGGTGGATGGGGCAGTAGAGGTGGTGGATGGTGGATGGGGCAGTAGAGGTGGTGGATGGTGGATGGGGCAGTAGAGGTTGTGGAGGGTGGATGGGGCAGTAGAGGTGGTGGATGGTGGATGGGGCAGTAGAGGTTGTGGAGGGTGGATGGGGCAGTAGAGGTGGTGGATGGGTGGATGGGGCAGTAGAGGTTGTGGAGGGTGGATGGGGCAGTAGAGGTGGTGGAGGGTGGATGGGGCAGTAGAGGTTGTGGAGGGTGGATGGGGCAGTAGAGGTGGTGGATGGTGGATGGGGCAGTAGAGGTGGTGGATGGTGGATGGGGCAGTAGAGGTGGTGGATGGTGGATGGGGCAGTAGAGGTGGTGGATGGTGGATGGGGCAGTAGAGGTTGTGGATGGTGGATGGGGCAGTAGAGGTGGTGGATGGTGGATGGGGCAGTAGAGGTTGTGGAGGGTGGATGGGGCAGTAGAGGTGGTGGATGGTGGATGGGGCAGTAGAGGTGGTGGATGGTGGATGGGGCAGTAGAGGTGGTGGATGGTGGATGGGGCAGTAGAGGTGGTGGATGGGGCAGTAGAGGTGGTGGATGGTGGATGGGGCAGTAGAGGTGGTGGATGGTGGATGGGGCAGTAGAGGTGGTGGATGGTGGATGGGGCAGTAGAGGTGGTGGATGGTGGATGGGGCAGTAGAGGTTGTGGAGGGTGGATGGGGCAGTAGAGGTGGTGGAGGGTGGATGGGGCAGTAGAGGTTGTGGAGGGTGGATGGGGCAGTAGAGGTGGTGGAGGGTGGATGGGGCAGTAGAGGTTGTGGAGGGTGGATGGGGGCAGTAGAGGTGGTGGATGGTGGATGGGGCAGTAGAGGTGGTGGATGGTGGATGGGGCAGTAGAGGTGGTGGATGGTGGATGGGGCAGTAGAGGTGGTGGATGGTGGATGGGGCAGTAGAGGTTGTGGATGGTGGATGGGGCAGTAGAGGTGGTGGATGGTGGATGGGGCAGTAGAGGTTGTGGAGGGTGGATGGGGCAGTAGAGGTGGTGGATGGTGGATGGGGCAGTAGAGGTGGTGGATGGTGGATGGGGCAGTAGAGGTGGTGGATGGTGGATGGGGCAGTAGAGGTGGTGGATGGGGCAGTAGAGGTGGTGGATGGTGGATGGGGCAGTAGAGGTGGTGGATGGTGGATGGGGCAGTAGAGGTGGTGGATGGTGGATGGGGCAGTAGAGGTGGTGGATGGTGAATGGGGCAGTAGAGGTGGTGGATGGTGGATGCAACTTTTGTAACTGCTGTAAACGAGACGCACAGCCAGACACTAGCTTCTGTCAGCGTTGCAGAGGAATCTTAGCCCATTCCTCTTGAGCAATGGCCTCCAGTTCAGTAATGTTCTTTGGTCTGCGGGCTGCAACCGCCTTCTTCAAGCATTTATTGTGTTGAGCTATTTCGATTGCCTTTGTTTGATTTGTTCATTGTGAACAGCTGACAGTCTGTAAGTTTCAAAAATAAACCTGGTTCTCAATGGGGGTTGAATAATTTTGATTGCAACTGTAGGTGTCTCACTCTCTAGCTCCTTCCCCCTCTTCTCTCCCCCCCCACTCTCTCTCTGTCTCTCTCTCTCTCTCTCCCCCCAACTCTCTCTCTCTCTCTCTCCCCCCTCCCCTCTCTCTCTCCCCCCCCCCTCTCTCTCTCTCCCCCCCCTCTCTCTCTCTCTCTCTCCTCCCTCTCTCGCTCTCTCTCTCTCTCTCTCTCTCTCTGTCTCTCTCTCTCTCTCTATAGTAAACTGACTAAGCTGTGACATTCTCTGGATGAGATTACAGCAAAGTTAGAAGTCTGAAATGTGTATGTTGACTTTCTTTCCCGTGGTGGAGGACCACCGTGCAGCGAGCTACATACAGCGCCAGGCAGTAATAACAGTCTCACTATATAATGGAACACTTGAGCCTATACCTCCACAAGCTCTGAAACCACCAACACGTTTGATAATGTTCTGAAACGGTACCTGTCTCATCGCATGGTCTAGATCAGTACATTTAACTGTGTCAACACTTAACGGCTGGGAGTGTGTGTGTGTGTGGGATGCCACATGTCTCTCTCTCTCTCTCAGTTTTTCCCGCACACTCTCCCTCCCTCCCTCCATCTCTCTATCTTATCCTCCATCTATCTCTCTCTCTCTCTCTCTCTCTCTCTATTTCTCTCTTCATCTCTCTCTTTTCCGCACACTCTCCCTCCATCTCTCTCCTCTTCTGTCTCTTGCTCCCCCCTCCTTTTCTCTGTTCCAACACGTTTTTATAGCATTTTTTTGCAAGGTGGGCAATTAAAGTATTTCCATGTGTGTATGTCAGCCAGTCAGCTATGTAGCACGTAGCATGTAGCCTCCCCCCTTCCTGGCAACAAGTAATTACAACCAGGGTGGAAGGGTCTGAATCCCATCTACAGCCAGGAGGGTTAGCAGTCAATTCCTCTGACATACAGTATCCTGTTGGATCGTTTTGAAGGGAATGCTGGTTCAGCAATACTAGAGCTGTTGTTTCTTCTTCATGGCTCCTAGTGGAGGGCAGATTAATCCTGTCATCTGGTTTGTGTTGGGGTGTGAAGGTGACTTTGGTCTGGAAAGGTTTGGGCTGGTCTAGTCTCGCATGGTCTAGTCACCCTCTCTCTCTCCAGAGGTAGAGCTGTTCTCTGAGAGAGACCAGAGGTAGAGCTGTTCTCTGAGAGAGACCAGTGGTCGAGCTGTTCTCTGAGAGAGCAGAGGTAGAGCTGTTCTCTGAGAGAGACCAGAAGTAGAGCTGTTCTCTGAGAGAGACCAGAGGTAGAGCTGTTCTCTGAGAGAGACCAGAAGTAGAGCTGTTCTCTGAGAGAGACCAGAGGTAGAGCTGTTCTCTGAGAGAGACCAGAAGTATAGCTGTTCTCTGAGAGACCAGAGGTAGAGCTGTTCTCTGAGAGAGACCAGAAGTAGAGCTGTTCTCTGAGAGACCAGAGGTAGAGCTGTTCTCTGAGAGAGACCAGAAGTAGAGCTGTTCTCTGAGAGACCAGAGGTAGAGCTGTTCTCTGAGAGAGACCAGAAGTAGAGCTGTTCTCTGAGAGAGACCAGAGGTAGAGCTGTTCTCTGAGAGAGACCAGAAGTAGAGCTGTTCTCTGAGATACCAGAGGTAGAGCTGTTCTCTGAGAGAGACCAGAAGTAGAGCTGTTCTCTGAGAGACCAGAGGTAGAGCTGTTTTCCAAGAGAGACCAGAGGTAGAGCTGTTCTCTGAGAGACCAGAGGTAGAGCTGTTCTCTGAGAGAGACCAGAAGTAGAGCTGTTCTCTGAGAGAGACCAGAGGTAGAGCTGTTCTCTGAGAGACCAGAGGTAGAGCTGTTCTCTGAGAGAGACCAGTGGTGTTGTGGGTAATGTTGTGACCTATATAACCTACAGGATGATGTGCGTTGGATAGGGTATCCATAATGTAGCCATGGAGAGTGAACATGTACTGGTCAGGGTTGTAGATGTACAACACACTCTCTAAACGCTCCTCACAGCCTGTAACAGCACACTGGAGAGAGAACAAGGCCTGATCTCACTGCCAGCTCGGAGCCCTGCCACTCTCTGAGCCAATCAGGTCAGCCAGGACAGCTCTCTGAGCCAATCAGGTCAGGCAGGACCAACAGCACAGTCACAAGGCTTCCAACATGGCCGCCGCTGGCATCTCACGAGCCAACAGACTCTCAGAGTCTGCTGGAAAAACACACTTGAATGTTGTGGTGAACCCTCCGAGAGGGTAGAGTCAGCCTGACCCCAACCGTAAAGACTCCAAACCTTCAGGGTAGGTTCACTGTGTGTGCGTGTGTCTGTGTGTCTGTGTGTTTGTGTGTCTGTCTGTGTGTGTGTCTGTGTGTGTGTGTGTGTGTGTGTGTGTGTAGTGTGTGTTTGTAGTGTGTGTTTGTAAGTGTGTGTGTGTGTGTGTGTGTGTGTAAGTGTGTGTGTCTGTGTGTGTGGTGTCTGTGTGTAAGTGTGTGTGTGTGTGTGTATGTGTCCCTTCGCGGTGCATCAGCTGAAGCTCCTTGATGAGTTAATCCCAGCAGGATGACTGCTCTCTGGAGGGTTACCTGAGGCTTGGACGACCTGCTTCACCCCTCTCTCTAATCTCTGCTGCGTCCCATGTGGAGAACGGCCAGGTGTGGGCGCGTGTCTCTCTCTCTGTGTCTCTCTCTCTCTGTGTCTCTCTCTCTGTCTTTCTATCTTTGTTTCTGTATCTCCTCTTTCTGACCCTCTCTCTCTCCCTCCCTGTCTGCCTGACCTCCTGCCTGTGTTTCGTGAATGGTTAACCTCCTAAATCTGATCACACGCTCTCCTGTTATCTGATTGGACGATCTTAGACATGCTGAAGCTTTGTGAGGTCACACCTGGCGCACAGCACACTTAACTGTCGCCGTGGCACTGTTGCCGTTGGCACCTGTTGTGCAGGAGGCTGATAAGAGCAGGCGTGCAGCAGCCAGACATCTCAGAGCGAGATATGGCTGGACGCCATGGTAACAGTTAGCGTGGTAACAGTCAGCGTGTTGAGCTCAGCTCAAACAGAAGCGTTTGCCGGATGTCTTCTTAGCAAAGAACTAGGATCCAATAGTATCACACACACACATTCACACACATGCACATACATACAC
>CAEFZP010002931.1:0-254925 GCA_903064625.1 Mallotus villosus
TGTTCTAGGGTAGAAATAAACGTTGAAACACATTGTTTCGTGAGCACAGTCAATATAGTGTTTTACAAGAGCATATGACTGTAAGTGTAACTGCAACATGTTAAATAAAGTTGAAAAAACTACAATATTGTTGTTCTTATACAATCGGTATCGAAATACCATAGATTCACCCAACAAACAAATACAATGTCACAGCCAATAAGAGAAGGATGACCTTTTTTTCAGGATTTTTGAAAAACTTGTACATGATATCGCTACAATCATTAGAATGAGGAAGCAAACAGAAATAGGATTGCAGACAGGCAAAGAGACACCCACAATCGTCTGAGGTGAGGTGGTCACTGTGACCTGATTCCTCACTGTATGGTTTTGTGGGTAGGAACTCACTAAGATGGCACTCTCATGGAAGTTGTGACAGTTATGACTTGGCCCCAGACGTTGTATCCAGTCCAGGGAACGACTTTGAAGTACATTAAAAAAAAGTATCAGGCAAGCAACTTCTCTTCAGTGACATTTATTGCAAGACAAGTTTCTGAGCAAACTCTTTGCCAAAGCTAGCATATGTGAATGTACATTTGCTTGAGAAAGAGGTTATTCTGGTTTGGGGTCGGGGCACTTAGTTATGTTGTGGTGGGATGACGTATACATGTGAATAGAAAAGAAATACAACGTTACAGAAATCCCTTTGTTATTACCTTGGATGCTACAGTCAGTACAAACCCACACTCAACAGCAGCTGCACATAGCCCTTGATAGAGAGAGGTAAAACAGATTAACAGAGGAACATTTTCCACTTACATTACATTTAATATCAAAAACTAGGACTAAATGTTAAGATTAAAACCATTCACAGAGAATACCACAGGATACAATCTTCCTGTTTTTTTTTCTCTTTTTTTATGCTTATCCAAAGAAATCAAGAGATGCTGCAGATAAAACATTGGGTGGCACACAACTTTGCTTTTAAACCCATGAGAATTAATGAAGTCATCGCCATCACAATTAGTACTCAGTATTTACTTTGTGATCCCACAGAATTTGGGCTGAATGTGTCTGGTCTGACACAAATGGAATAAAGAGACTTCTGATATCTGTAATCAAACATGTCGTTCTGAAACAATTACTAAATTACAAGGAAATTACATTTCAATGTATGCTGTTTGTTATCACTGTTGTAATTACAGCATCACTATATACATGAAGAATAACAGTTAATCAATAAATGTGTGTGGTGCTTCTCGTACTCGTGTTGCGATACAGTAAATTAGTTGGTGTCAATGTATTACACTAGCCTGACGTTGTCATACTCATAATTCTGGTCAGAATATGAGTCTGAAAACTCTCCGTTGGGCTGTGACTACGGGGCGTGTTTTGAACCCGGAAAACAAATGCCTCTTTGCTCAATTGTATAGACCTGATAAATTAAACGTTTACCAAACCCCGTAGGAAGGACGGCAAAAACATATTTTCCATCGACAAATGCCTTGATTGCGTTTCTCTGTTCCTCTTTCAAAATTAATGCGCTGTCGATGTCTTCTAAAACAGACTCGGTGGCAGAATCATAACATCTCAGCTCTCCAGCGTTAGCCATGTTTGTTAAAAACGAATTCAACTCAAGCGCTCTTTTGTGGTTGATTACGTTAGTGTTGATCATTTGTCCATAATCGTATAAAGCCCGCCCTGACAATTTGATTGGTCCGAACAGCTCCTGTTCCAAAAACATTAATTGATGAACATCCAACCTGTTCCCCAATTATTTTTTTCTCACCTGGCAAACAGCATAATAAGGATTGAACAGATTACAGTAAATAGGAGAAAGCTGATTTGATAGTCACTGTACTTAAACTACAGCACTGTACATTAAAGAGTGAATGCATACTGTACGTGGACAGGAAAGGTTACTGGGGTTTACAGTGGCTCACACAAGGTCACAAGTGCAATGTATACAGTCACATTAGATGGCTACAGAGAAGAAAAGCCCCAAGAAAAGTCATTCAAGATCTCTCTTTCAACTGTTCTCTCCGAAGATTTCCAGAGTCCCTGCACAGTGATGATTCCAGTTTTACCGCTAACCGATTCCTCCTTGCAAATGCTCTACCTCTGCATTTGTGACCATAAAAATAGCCAACATGATGCCAAGCCAAACATGACACTGTTGAGTGATGAACAACAGTGTAAATATGTTTGATTTCCGTAGACAAGGCTGCTCCACTTGTTAATGGAAAGGCAAGCCAGCTTGAATTCTCTCAGGGAAACATTAAAAAGTTAAACATTGGTTTAAGTCCCACTCTGTGTATCCAGAGGCAGTTGTGAAGTCTCATCTATGTTGACGACCAGATCTTCTGGTTTGGATGCGCCCGGATAATTACTGGGGTTATGGGTAATGTAGTTCATTTCCACCATTCGTGGTCTTTCACTCATCTCACTCATCTCGTTCGTGCTGTTCGTTATACAGTTGATGTCACTCTTGCTTCTGTTGGTCGCACGACGAGATCCAAACACCCACTCTATAAAGAGACAGAAATGAATGACACTTGCATTCAGCCATTCAACATGGCAACAGCACATCCACAAGAAGGATTTATCAATGCTTTTGTGTGGCACCTCTAAATAAATTCAGGCACATATTACAATTCCCAGGCCTCAAGCTATAATGAATACATTAAGAAACACAAATAATTGTGACACTTTGGCAGATTATGGATGCATGCAACTTTGCATTCACTATGTGCGATGCAAACTATACTGACTGAGGGGGAAAAAAAGGTTTAAAATATGTTAGAGCAATTCGAATAGAGTTGAATCTGTGTCATTCTAGGTTGTTTGTTTTTTTACAGTTGTGACTGAGACGTCTCATAAAGTCTGTTGTCACTGTACTGAGACAATGACCCCAACGGTAGGATAGAGGGTGTGTGTCTACAGCATGCCGATGTCTAGCACGTGGACAGCGACAGACAACAGCGGTAGATTGAGCCGGACAGTAAAGGTGAACATGGGGGATAAAACCTTAAATGCGTGTCAGAGAGAAAAAAAAACACTGGAACTTAATTCCAGTAATGATGGGGTTTAGCATCCCTAATTCCATTGGAGGCAAAACACCATCAAATTGTTTCTGGGTAGATGCCTGCCACGAACCTATCCTATCGCGTGTGGGAGAGCGATTTCGATTGGGAGACATCAATCACTGTTAGATAGGGAGGTGGAATTAAGGCAGACAGGCAGTGTGAAGGGAAAGCAGAAGGATGAGTCCATGGTGAAATGGTGTCCTCCGACACAGTGACACACGCACACACACACACACCCACGATGCTCGTCTGTGGGTCTACGCGTCGTGACTGTGACGAGACGGTGACAAAAAATGTATCGCATGAATGCAAAGACTTGAGTGCATAGACACCACCAGACACATTTTAATGAAAGAAACAACCTAAATTGTATACCTGCAAAAATGGATATTGCATATCCTTCATGTATAAATCAATTTTAGTCTGTCTGCAATGTGCGATGAAAATCCAACCAATAAATTCCTCCGATTCCTTGCGTCTGACCCTTCTCGTGTCACATCCTGCTAAGGTTATGGCAGCGTCACGCTAGAACCAGGGGCCGAGAGGCTCTCTATGCCCTTCTCTGGGGAGGAAGGACACACCCTCTGCGGGCACAACAGCCTGCACATTTACACCTCAGGAACACGGCCGAGAACCAAAACATCCAGTGCAGAGAGAGAGCAGGGGAGTGTTGAGGGATATGTGTGGGGGGGAAGAGGGTTAGCTAACACAGGCAGGGGCCGCTTCCAGCAGGTGAGTGGGGCAGGGTAAATCTCTGGGGCTGGTTGAGTGCAGGGGAAGGATGTTTCAGCATGGCATCTGCTAGCTGGTTCACTAAGCTTGACCTGCACCTGGTGTAAAGGTAGACTGTAGGAACAGGCACATTCCAGAATAAACACAATTGGCTTGTTTTTCTCATTACTACCCATTCAATGATTACAGTAAATATTTGTCTTCAGTCAATACCAAACTTGTAGATTGGCATTGGCTTTGCCAGATGGGTCTACATTGGTACCGTAACATATTCATTGCTGTATGTAGACATGGGGAATTCAGAGGGGAAATTATTCTCTGGCCCTGTTATAGTACTGAACACACACACACACACCCAAAAACTGGTGCCAAAATGCAGAACAAATGTTCCAGCCTCTGATTCATGACTTTCATTGTTCTATTCACTTGCAGTATTTTTATACATTTATGGCTTCACTCTTGTTCAAAATACTTATTTGGTTTCATTTAATTGTTTGTCCGGTTGTGTTTTGTCCTATTGCATTTGTTGTGACTCCTTAACGACTGTCAGCTGACGATGAATTCCATATCCATAAATCAACAGAAACACACACATAGTCCCACAAACACAATCACAGAGATATAAAAAACAAACGCAAACACACACTTCTGCAACCACAAAGATTACAGTATCTGTCTACAGTCAGAATATTATTCGGAACAATTCATCAGTGTCAGATAACTCTGCCTTCATCTCTGTTTTGCACCAAGGTCAAATTCTCAGCTGTCATGCTCCTGTTAAATGTTAAGACAATTACGATATGTGGCGTATTGTATAACATTTAAGGAAATATAGTTGTAGCCTACATGCAGAATGCACATATTTGGTCACATTAAGAGACGTACATATTCGGCCACATTAACAGACATGAGAATACAGACTGTGCATGTGTCAGCTAAACTTACTGCTGTTGTGAGGCAATGAGCCAAAACTTTGCATCCATAACAATCCCTGACACAGATGCTCATGCTAACATCATGTGCTTGACACACAGAAACAAACACACACACACACAATTCCCCCTCTGTCTTTCTCTCCCTGTTAAGCTCTCTCTCTCTCTCTCTCTCTTCTCTCTCTCTCTCTCTCTCTCTCTCTCTCTCTCCTCTCTCTCTCTCTCTCTCTCAGCACAGAGGACAACACACACACATACACCCTCACACACTCTCTCTCTCTCTCTCTCTCTCTCTCTCTTAGCACAGAGGACAACACACACATATACACTCTCTCTCTCTCTCTCTCTCTCTCTCTCTCAGCACAGAGGACAACACATACACATACACTCTCTCTCTCTGTCTCTCTCTCTCTCTTTCTGACACACATCCACACACACACACACACACACACATTTAAAGCACAACATGTGTCACATACCAATTAGGTCATGAACCAGATCCTTGACCAGGTGGCCAACTATAGCGTAAGCCACTGCGACCACCACCAGAGCTGCCATGACCAAGTACAGTACGGCTTTGGGAAGGGGTATAGAGTCCCGGGCAGGAGTCCTGTAGTCTGTGTACAGAAGGTCGCTTTCGGAGTAAGAATATTGAAAAACATGCTCCATGCCGGAAGTATGATTTGAATTAATCGGGGGGTTACTTGCGCTCAAGTCTGGCTCTAAAGCGGTCACCATGGTCGTGGTCACAGCCTCTGCTTTGTCTATTCCCTTGTGGACCAAACCCGCCGTTCTGTTCACAAGCGGCAATATGTGAGAGAGGAAATAGCTCCAGTCCTTAATTGCACTGATGTTGCATAAAAACATGATTCCTTAATATTATCCCAGCAAGGATGAGTAATGCTGTAAAAACGAGCGATTTACTGACATGTCACCACCGTGAAAGCCTATTCAGAAAAGTGACAGTGGTCATAAAAAAATGAAATCCCCAAACTTATCATTGTCCTTCATAAAGGTTGAGTGCAGGTAATTATTTTGGTAAATCCAACAGGTTTCCTTAGACGAGGGGCACCAGCGAGTGGGTACATCCGCTATCACGACTGAAAATCATTGATTTGATGGAATCAGTCAAGACTGCTGCATCCCGACAGTTTGAAATTCGAAAAATTGACGGAAAGGACCCGGCAGGGTAAAGTTTTCAAACCAAGTGCCAATTTATTGACTTACCTCTAATGAATCACTTGTGTAGCTAATAACACATGTAGGCTACTTGGATAAATCGACTACATGATTTTAGTAAAAGAATCTCGGGATTAATCTTCAATGCCTAGGAATAATCCGTGATGGACGGTAAACTATTTCGATTGATTGGCAAGGATGCGATGTCATCGTGTCCTTCAACCTGGAAAAAAAAACATCTCAAAATGTCCTTAGCATTTTTTTCACGACCTCAAACACGTGTGAAATTTGTATGCAAGAGCATTTCGAAGTAGTCGATGTTGAGCTACGGTATGACTGCACAGTTCTCGGTTTCGCGCGTCAAATGATTTGGATTTGCATAATTGCACGAAAGAAACTGGAATCTGAAAAAGTCACGACAGCATGGACTCGCCGTTCGGCTGCTCACGATGGTCCGGTTAAGGTAAATCACGACGAGCTGTGCGCTCCCCAGTTACGGTTTTGTGGGTTCCTCTGATGTGGTTTTGTGTGCGTGTGTTTGTGTGTGTGTGTGTGTGTGCGCGCAGGCGTGTGTGTGTGTGTATGAAGTGACTCGATATTGAGCGCTGTCCAGTGCTGAAATACAGACGGAGACGCATGCCTTCTTCAGGTTTGATTATGTAATAAATCTTGTGTGGATAATAGATACTTTTATCTAGGCCATATGGATATGGGTTGGATATGGCTGTTCGGGTAAATATACTTTTTGTTTTTGCAAGACGATATTACACCTTATTACATTTTACAATACAAGTCTGCGAATAGCACCTTGCTGTGCTCTTGTTATGTACAGTCACTAGACAAATAAACCAACAAAACCTAATACACCAAAATAACGTCATGAGATTAGATATCCTCAGACCAGAAGTGGAGGGTGGTTAGACGTAGCCTACTGGGTAAAGCGGGACAGGCCCCCAACACACGTGCGCTGAAACGCACGCATACACACTTGCTGTCCCATTAGACCCACCGATGAAGTTTTTGTAACACATTTAAAAGTACAAGATAAAAATCACAGTCTGAGAAAACTCTATTTGACTTGCTAAAGACTTCCTAGCAATGCATTATCTTGTCTATCAGATAAGAAAAACAAATGATTAGAAAAAAGAAATGGCTTTAAATAAGCTCTATACATTGTATATTTACAACCATTTTAGGGTGAAAACCAAGCAAAATACGAAATAAACATATGAAGACAATAACACCCTTTAGATTTAACATGTTTATTTAACATCATTTTGTTCATATACCTTTGCCTGTGTGCAGAAACTACCACAGGCCACTGTTGGAAGCAACTAGGGGCGTAGCTATGTGGTGGCCAGGGGGGGCCACGGCCACCATTGGTCAGAGAATGGCCCCCCCTGCCCGCCCCCCCAACCTCACAAAAAAAAGGAAAACAAATATATATTATTATTTCTTTTTAAACCCTCCTGAACAGAAACGGTAAAAGGTTGAAATAAATTATTAGTATTAGTTTATAAAGGCGTCTTATATTGTCATTTGTCACTTACGCTACAAGCCCCATATTCACAACATGTTGGGCCACGCCCCCATCAACAGCGCAAGACGCAAGACGCAAATCACCGTACCTGCATTCTGACAGCACTTCAATGGAGACTAGCAGCTAACCACTAGATACAGTTAGAAAACTGCTGCTCTGAGTGATGCAGTGTGTGAGTTTTAAAATAGTTGTTTTTGACAATCAAGAGCCACCCCAAATAAAAGACTGGCCAGCTGCCCCAGAAATAATGTCCTGGCTACGCCCCTGGTAGCAACACTTTCTACACCTCATACACAATTCACATCCATACCCTTGTACACTTCAGGTGACGGTGTGGAGTCTGAATGGGTGTTGTCCTCGAGTACATGTCCCCCTTCACAGTCCCTGAGTCCTACATGCTGGAGTGCAAGGAAGCATTGGGGATGGAAGCTACCTGCAGGTCTATAGGACTTTCTTTCATGCTCAACCACTCCCTGCTCCAAGCATTGTAACTCAAGAGCCACGGGTGTACTCTCCTCCACGGAAAGGGCATGTTGAATTGATGTTGGAGGCTTGAACCCGGAGATGCCACCCAACCGGGGACTAGCGACGTCCTGCCGTCGTCACATCCCCTCTTTCTTTCATTTCCTTTCGCGGCGCAGGTCATCGAGCCGTTGGCCACACCGGGCATCTTTGGCGCGTCAATGATCTTTTGTGATGTTTAGTCTACCTCTGTGGCTTTGTGGGGCCTCAGACCCCATTCCCTCTCCTTCCTGGGAAGATGACTAGACTCAATTAAGATCACATCAGTGGTTTCAAAGAGTGGCTCTGGCCAAATGCATTGGAGTCGCTGACCCCTAAATAAATCATTGCGCAGGATAGAAAAGAATGAGTCATTCAGTGTGACATCATAGCCCTCAATAGAGCTTCCAAAATGGCCGCAGAAGTTCAACAGATGTTCCGAGGTGAACAAACTTTGAAGATGTCTGAGCGAGAGACACACAGGCAGTGACTGTACCTATACAGTCCTCTAAGGAAAGATTTATCTTCATACACACTTTTTGTTTGGGACTCTAAGCAGAATGTGATTTTAAATGAGATCCCCTTAGACATTGAGACATCAGTCTCATTTAGGAACCAGGCTTGTTTAAAAGTTTAAACGTGATAGATGGTTGGAGCTTGTTCGGCAGCTGAATGCACATTGCCTAGTCAGTGTTTCATTGCATTGACAGTTTTTGACAATTGTTAAAACACGTTTCTCAAAACAATAACGTCTTTCTTAAAACTGCACACACAAAACTGAAAACCTCACACACAAAATGCTAAACCTGACACTCTTACCTTTTCACAAAATGGAACTCGTGTTTTCAATTGGTACACACAGCCATATTTTCAAATGACACACACATAGCATTCATAACAGTACACACAACTAAGCATTTGCTGCACACTACCAAGCATTCACAGCACATTGTAGTGAACAATTGAAAACACAATTATAGAAATGGAACACACCATATGAATGACAATGACTGGAGAATAAGCCATTTCTCCTTTTGTAAAATGTATCAATGTAGGCCTACTTTTTTCATTGTCAAACATAAAGAAGCACACAAATATGCAGCAAAAAAAGTTTTATTTTGGTACACACAGAGAACAGGCTGGCGGTCTGGACGTTCCTGAATGTAGCATGGTCAGCCAGCATCCTAGTTTGTATTTGTATTTGAGTGTGATAGCGTTGTTCTCACAAACCATATTTACAATTTCAGTCTCCTGTTCGGCTGTGAAAGTGTGTTCTTCCTCCACGGTGTGGTTCTCTTTCAGTCCTGCAAAATACAAATACTGTGAGCACACTGTATTCTATTGATATGCAGTATTACAGTACACAAGGCAAATAGATTTCGTACTTGTTCTCCATCCTGAAGATTCTAATGATGGCAGCAACTGTGAAGCGGCTGAGATTTGGTTGGACCTTATGGCCAGCCTCCCTCATGCTCAAACCATGGTTGAGTACATGATCTACCACAGTGGCCCGAATCTCATTAGAGACGACCGTTCTCCTTCTTTCTCCTCCTCCTCCTTCTTTTCCTTGTCCTTCTCCTCTTCCTCCTCCTTGTCCTCCTCCTCATCCTTGTCCTCCTCTTCGTCTTTGTCCTCCTCCTCCTCCTCTTCCTCCTCCTTCTCTCTGTCCTCCTACTCCTCCTCCCCCTTGTCCCCCTCCTTCATGTCCCCCTCTCACTCTTAGCCCTCTCCTTCTCTGGTTGTCAATATGTTCTAAGTTCTCCATTGTTCACCAAACAAAACAGAGGCCCAAGGCCCTTTTTATGCTGCAGTCCTGATTGCAAATTGCTCACCAGACCTGAATGTTTAGAGATTTGAATAGTTGTGTGTAATACATTGATACTTCGAGATTTTACTTGAGAAGTGTGTGCAACAACTGAACATTGTGTGAAGTGTTTTGACAATAAGGTGATGTGTAATTGACATCAGTGTGTAAACAATGAATGTCATAGTCTAATGCAGATAAGGGAGTGTGAAGTAAGGCCAAATTGGTTTGAGCAATTGGTACATGAAGTTAGGGTTGTGAAAATTGTGCCACATTTTTGCTTTTTGTGTTTTAACAATTGTCAAAAACTGTAACTAAACCACACAGTTGTTCGCGTGAACGTAACCCAAATCCTTATGCTGCGTTCACACCAAACGCGAAAATTCGCGTTGCTCCGCGCGAAACGCGTGTAAATCACCGCGGGGGTGTGAACAGTCTGCTACGATCAGTTGGTCTTCCATTGTTGTTTTCATGAGCGACGTTGACATCATGACGTCAGAGTGAGTGTCAACGCTGATTGGCTTTCGCTTCAAAGCGTCACGCGAAGTTTTCGCGTGAGATGAATATATTCAACTCAAGCGAATGAGTGGCGGTGCGAATTTCGCGTCTTTCGCGCCGCGCCAAACGTATCGTTCGCGCCGCGCTAGAAGCATTCGGGTCCATTCGCATCTGTGCATTGACTTTGTATGCAAAGTGACCGCCCCCTTCCGCCCCAAACGCGTTTGGTGTGAACGCAGCATTAGCCTTTAAAGTGTTGTTTGTGTTTTACGTCAAATTGCACATGGTGGAGGGGGGGGTGCTGGGCTGGTCCAGTGGAAGTTCCGCTAATTGTGCTTCTCATCATCACCTATTACCGTTTTAGACTGGAATGCCTTCCGTTCCTTATCATACTAAGTACTGAAGGTATTTACAGTTTCCAAAAGACCGTTATTTTTGTCGATGAGCCACTTATCAGAGAGTGATTTATGCAGAACTTTAAATCGCTTGAAAAGGGTGCTAATTTGTCCCCGAGGCGTCCCTTCCCTCTGCGTTACAGCTCAGTTCAGGTGCACGATGACGATAAGACAGACTAAACCCTTCACGCTGAGAGACCCACTGTATCCCAAACGTGTGCGTGACCGGGTTCAATGGCAGAAGTGCTCCCGCTCATGGCTGCTGCATGACAGCCTTGTTCACGTGGCGACGATCCAACTGAACGGGGGTTTCGCCGATAAATACCTGCGGTCGCACACAGGGAAGAATCTGATTCACTTGAGGATGGAGCGTAAACATTCGGGCCTGATTTTGAATGGGCGCGAGTGAATGAGAGGGATTTGCAGAGGTGAGTGGTTACAGAGAAAGCAGGAGAGAGAGAGGGTGTGTGAGTGAGAGAGAGAGAGAGAGAGAGAGGGTGTGTGAGTGAGAAGAGAGAGAGAGAGAGAGAGAGAGAGAGAGAGGGTACTTGTGAGTGACGGACGAGAGAGACGAGCGAGAGAGCAGAGAGAGATGCGAGATGAGATCGAGAGCGCGAGAGCGAGGGGGGGGTGGGCTAGAGAGAGAGACGAGCAGACGAGGTGTTGTCAGTGAGTGTGAGCGATGAGCGACGAGAGAGAGAGCGAGATAGAGAGCGAGGGGGTGGGGGGGGGTCTAGAGAGAGAGAGCATGACCACCATCCCAGCTAATCAGCGGGGATTCAGACGGCAGCAGAGGACACTAGCTCTCAATCGGGTCCTGCTGAATAATAAAGAGTCCCTGTCTACGTATGTGGCTCATCTGACTGCCTGATGAAAATGATCCCTCCCTTCTGGGCTCGTGTACTTTAATCAGATATGACCCCGGCCAGACAAATGCCTGATTCCACCTCTCTACTCATCCCTTCCCTTATTCTATCATTGTGTCTTTCCCCCTTTTCCGATCTGCTTAAGCTCTCTGGTGTCACAGCTCTTTTCACTCGTCTCATTCGCCGGCTGGATGGATAGAAAGTCATTTTCTCTCCCTAAAACCATAGTGGTCAGAGTCCTTTCTTTCATGTCGGATCTTAATCCTGTCTAGTCCTTACGTGAGCTCAGTCCCAGGGAGTGGATTCACTTTCAATACAGACCCTTCGATCTTTATCTAAACCCTGACCTTCCTCATGTCTGACCTAGAAATCCAAACACTGAAACCAGTGACCGAATGGAATTGTGCTCATTCACATTGCCAGATACACTGTGGAATTATGATCATAAATGTATTAATTTATCATTATCAACGTTTTTCTAATAATTTTTTCAAACCGTAAAGATTTTGCGGATGCATTCAGGGTTGAAAACAGTGGAACGGGCCTAAATGCTTTCTGTCCAAAGGAGGCTTCTTATTTTTCTGTGAGTCAAGGGTGGATTTTCAGAGTCTAATTACAATCAGTGGCATTGTTTAAGACCATTCCATCCTCCCACACCACTCACAATGTAGTAGCCGTTCACCGACAGCAGAGACCACCGTGAATGATTCCGTTCTGAGCAAGTGCCGAATTCAACTGCAGGAGTCTGTGTGTGACACATGAAACCATCTTGTTAGCGTCCTTATCTGACTACCTCCTTATCTCCGTTTGAATCCCATAGTCTCATTTCAAACCAGGTGTGTGAGTGTACGAACGTCATGACACATTAAACCTCGCAGGAACCACCGCCGGAGCTCTTAGGGGTCGTTCTTGCTGATGTTTGTTCTGTTCACATCAGCCCAGCTACAGATCACCAGACGAATCGTACTGGGGGCAAGGCTCCGGCACCGATATCAAGTGGATTAAATGGCAAATGAAATCTGCCTGGCGACACTGACTGAGTCCATCCACTAAAAGTCTGCCCCCTGCTTTTGTTTTAGAGTTAAGTGCATTTCAAACCTACATCTATTAGGATTTGAATTGAGAGTGTGGTCTCTGTTCTGATTTGAGGTTCTGATGGTGGAATGTGCCGCTGGGTGCTACCTGGATGGGCCTGGACATCTTTTGTAACATTTGTCAAAGAGGCAAATGGAATCTTTGGGAAATATCACAGACATGGTGAGAATGTGTCGACAGTCTACATGTTCTTTGAGTCATCCTAAAATGTATGTTATACGCAGTTTTATCTGGAGCAGCAGTTTAAATTGGATTGGTGATTTATTTGTCACAATTGGTTTATTTGTTTAATTAACATCAGATTGAAAAGAGAGTCTGTGACTGGGTAGTCCACACCCAGTGTTCAGTATTTCCCATGGAGTTTGAAAGTAAATAAGATACCCAGTCTTATTGATTTCTGACCAAGGAAATAAAATTGACCTGATACAGTTTTCCCTCCATGACGTCCTCTATCAAATTGGTGAGTCCCTCTCTATCTCTACTTTAGATCACACACACATAATACACACACACACACACACTGCCAGCCACCCCCACCCCACCTAAACAATTGACCTAAGCCGTGTCGGTTATAATGATAAGACTCAATCATAATTCAGCAATTTATCGCCATAGTTGACATCCTGTTCTCCATCATTGCGTGTGCACGGGGTTGGGGCACCTCTACCTCACATGGAAGACAGAATATTTTGCCAAGCTAAGCTAGGCATGGAAATGTGAAAATAGGAACCGATAGTTACCAGGTTTTGTTTTGTTTAAGGAAAACCTACAGTGTGCGTGTGTGTGATGGAGACAGGGAGGTGTGCTGCTTAAACTCCCCACTTTACTGAAACTACCAACCACAGAAAAGGTTACACATGCCGTTAACAAGAAATACTGGATAAGCACTAATCTGGAGAAAATGAGTTGTACCTGGGCCTGCCTCACTTAGTATGGAAATTGAAAGCCATAAATTGAGTGTCAGACTTGGTGAGGTCTCCTAAAGTTTGTGGTAATTGAGTTGCCTGTCCTTCCATCGAGTGTACTGTGAATGCCAAGGTGTGTGCGTGCGTGCGTTGGGGGGTGGGGGGTGTAGGTGGGTGGCGGTCGAGTATGATTGGAGATTCTGGTGGGGTATATGTGAAGGTTGGACGCGACTACAGTGCCATATTTATGCTTAAGACTCATAAAGAGCGCACTCTGGACTTTACACTCCTTATTAGCCACACAAATAATTGAGGGACAAAGTTCTCGTGGCAATGACGTGTCACTGATAAGCACCCGTTTCTTGCTGTAGTTAATACATCCTGTACACACCGCCTAAAGACAACTTGGAATGGGGATGTCGCACAACTCATATCTTCCTATTCCTCTATCACTCTTTCTCTCTGTAAAAGAGTGACGACTTTTAGTCCGGTAGGTTCTAAAATGAAGTATGAATAGGCTAAGGATTAGCATGCTGATCAGTGCAGCAGCAGATTGCAGACCTTACCTGATAAGGATCTGGAAGTGGCTTTGGTCTACAGGCAGTTTAGTTTTTTTTATTAATCGCTCCCTATCATTATCTTCTTTAGCAATGAGCACACACCAATCCTCATTCATTAAGCACATCAGATCAGATATCCCTATTCAAAGAAGATTACTTTCTAAATGGGGACATTTCAACCCACGCTAGTGTACAATATTCTATATCGAAGAGAAAATGAGGATGACTACATTTAGAGTGAGTCATGCTTTTACTTTGCTTTGAGGACTAGGGATTGTTTGTCGCTAACTGAACATGTTATGATGGCAGAGCAGAAAAGAGTTTGGGTGAGATGTGCTGAGACCGCCATTTTTGACTCTGCTCAGGGACTGAAACGCTGACAGCTATTCCTCCGTCGGGCCTCCACAATTACAAGCTTCTTGCAGAGGTCCCGAAACAAAAACGATCACCATTTAAACATAACATTCTAGCTAAGCTTTTAGCTTGAAAGCTCTGGTGTCGTTTGCAGACTTGTCTTTGAGGCAAATCGCTGGTCTCAAAGACCAGAGAAGTTGTCGATTCCCCTTAAGAGTCTGCACAGAACACCAGAGCGAGCAAACTAAAGACCTAGCCAGCTGGAATGTTGTGTTGAAATTTTGGGGGTCGTGACCCTGTGCGCCTCTGTCCTGGGGATGGCGGCCATTATCCCCGTGCCAGGTGGGCTTCCGGAAGAGGATGCAGTCGACAGTTGGCACAGGTCACCACCCTGTCCTCTTCTCACCCCTTGCAACCTGACCCCTGCCCACCCTGTCATTTCCCCACCATCGCTAAAACCCAAGAAGAAAGTCACAAAAATGTCCCTGGGTGCATTTCCAAACCATTATTAGCAAGTCTTTTATAGAGGAAATGAATTCAATGTTTTGTAAGCACTGTTCAGTCTGTTTCAGAAACTCCACCAGAATGTGGCAAGACACAAGCATTGCGTGAACACACCCCAGTGTTTCTACGTGGACGGGACTAAAGACAAATTGAGCCACCAACACAGATGGGGCTGTCCCCTTCGGGCAGACACAAGGCAGTGTGCTTTTAATTCAACCTCAATGGAGCCCCATCCCTGTTGCCTGGCAGTCTCTTTGAAAGGATGAGGCCCCGCTTTGGGTTTTTACCAGTGTGCTAAAGATAATTAGCATGAGATCTCGATGAGACACTTGAGTCGTATCGACTGGTGTGTTTGTTTGGACAAGGTCTGTGGCAAGTCTGCCCGTGAGCTCCCTTAGCAAAGCCAACACGATGCCAATGATAACTGGAGATTGTATAGGAAATGAAGAATGTGCTCTCAAATTCAAATCGAATCAAATCAAGTGTTTTTGTTTTGTTTTAGCTCACACGTTCTAGTCATGTAAGAAAGCCGGCAGTGGTGGCCACCTTCATCACATCTTTGTGTTTCCTGCCAATGTGTTCCATGATAAAACTGAAGGGCATCAAGGACAATAGTGAGTTATGGCTTCCAACCAATTCACAGCTTGCCTCCTCAGAATCCCGTCCACACCACACATCCTGTTTATTGCGTGCTATACGGTCTCCAAATGGCAGACCATCAGAAAGGGCACCGCACAACAACAAAACAGGGGAAACTTTCTCCAGAAAATACTAGCATAGATCACAGCTTAATAGATTACCTAAACCCTATTACATTTTACAGCCGGCAGCAAGCATTTTCCAAATATACTTTGTGTGAATGCAGATGTCGTGACTCAAGATTATGACAGTGGGAGAGGACGTGGGAGGTGTCAGGATTGTTTCCTGCTCTCCTCTACGGACTCGGTGACAAACCCTGCAGAATCTGAAGAGCTGGCTGTGGTAGTTTATGAGGTCACATATGAACTGTGAAAGGGTCTCCCTATGGACACCATAAAGACAATCTGTGTCATCCCTTATTGTTGAGTCTTTCTCTCTCTCTCTCTCTCTCTCTCTCTCTCTATCTCTCTCTCTCTCTCTCTCTCTCTCTCTGTCTCTCTCCGTCTCTCTCTTTCTCTCTCTCTCTACAGCGCTTGACAAGATTGATGTGCTCTTCATGATCATCAAACCAAGCACTTTTATGATCGTTTTCACAGTCCATGATTTCTTCTGGCTCAGCCGCAGTACGTAAAGAAAAAGAGAGCGTGACTGCAGCAGAGTGACTTTGCTCTTTATTTTTCCATATAAAGTCAAACCATGACTCAGTTGAGGAAACTCTCTCTCTTTATCTTAAAAACAGATTATAGTTGAGTGAAGTACTTGTTTTAGAGTGCATTTCAGCGTTCTGTTCATTGAGTCTCGTTGTTTTGTTTATGTTCATGCCTGTCTGTCTGTCTGTCTGTCTGTCTGTCTGTCTGTCTGTCTGTCTGTCTGTCTGTCTGTCTGTCTGTCTGTCTGTCTGTCTGTCTGTCTCTCTCTCTGTCTCTCTGCTCTCTCTCTCGCGTCGTCTCTCTCTCCTCTCTCTCTCTCTCTCCTCTCTCCTCTCTCTCCTCTCTCTCCTCTCTCTCTCTCTCTCTCTCTCTCTCTCTCTCTCTCTCTCTCTCTCTCGCGGCATGGGTGAGATGGACATGTACAAGGTAAAGTCAGAGTGAGTGACTGTGACCTTTTTTGCCCGCCTCTGCAGATAGTAATGCCACTATGATCAATACCACATTAATGCATTCCCCTTGCACTCCCTCCTGAGCACCCACTCCAAGGGTACCTGTCTTGGACGGGCCTCAGCCCAGTCATTCTGTTTCTTTAAGTCATGAATCATTTAACACTCAATCAGTTCTTCTCTCTGTCAACTTTAAGAGGAGAATTTCTTTTGACAAGAAGCCCTAAACAATGCAACCCATGTTTGTAGTGGAAGGTAGATCATATTCATGTAATGGCACCTAGAGCGACAGGGTAATCCATCAATAAACACAAATAATGTTCATAACTTCAGTCAAATCGAACCGACAATAGCATTGGTGCATAGGAAATGAGGAAAAGAGAACTCAACCCCCCAAAAACGGCCCAGCTAGGTTTCCACCATCCTTACAATCCGTAGGAAGATTTACTCTGGAATGTTTGGGAATGGAAATCTGGGGAACAAATCGAAAACATGGTCCTATTTTCGATATAATCCCATTCCAGATATGTCCCCCCTTTTGCTCGCTTGTACCCAGATAGAAGATTCATTTTGCCTTCCGCTATGTTCTCTCTCCCACCCTTCCATCACAGGCGTGATAAAGAGAGCCCTGACAAATGGAATTGTTTTGAATGGCCATCCTAGACCACCACCACCCTGATGAAACACATTTGTTTATCCGATTCCTCCCCTCCAGGCAAAAAAGACATTTTCTCAGCTCGCCTCGTGTGTCACACGGTGGCACATTCTCTTCTTCGCGGGATTGAATTATCACAAGGGAGGACAGGGTGAGCCGGGGCTTGCGCCGACAAGGCCTCCACGATTCGTTCTCGTCACTGCAGGGAGACTTCCCCTCTCTCTCTCTCTCTCTCTCCCAGCAGCACACCTCAAGCTGGGGTCTGGCCCGCTCAGGCAATCATTAGTCCTAGCAGAGGAGAGAGTGCCTTACTGTGCCTACGTCGATTGAGATATCAACAAGGTCATAGGTAACTCTATCATTTCCCAAGGAGGTAGCCTGACCCTCAATAAATAAACACAGGCAGGGAGTGCTGTTATTAATTAAATGTCATTTGAGGTAATGAGGGTTGAAATGAGAAAAACCTTTATGAGGTGAGGTGAACTATGAAGTATGTGGTTAGGGTAAAGATGTGACTCATTATTGTATCATTTATGTGATAGGGGAAGGGAGTATGGATGTGGGATGTATTGAATGATCCTTTTTTTTTAATGTGAATCTAATTTCTTCTTTGTAATGATACAATTAATCAATGTCTGGTGGTGGGAAGTATTTGTTTATTACAGCTTCTTTGTGTGGTTGTGTGTGTAGATGTGTGTGTGTGTGTGTGTGTGTGTGTGTGTGTGTGTGTGTGTGTGTGTGGTGTGTGATGTGTGTGTGTGTGTGTGTGTGTGTTTGTGTGTGTGTGTGTGTGTGTGTGTGTGAAAGAGAGAGAGACAGAGAGAGAGGGAGAGAGAGAGAGAGAGAGAGAGAGAGAGAGAGAGAGAGAGACGAGAGAGAGAGAGAGAGAGAGTTTGTGTGTGTGTGGGTGGGTGTGTGTGTGTGTGTGTGTGTTGTCCTCTGTGCTGAATTGTGTCATTTTCTGTCAGAGGTACTGCCTAACTTTCTGTTAGATAACAAGATGGGTTGAAAGAGCTGGTGGACAGAATAGGATGTCATAACAATGACAAATGATATCCAATAATGTGGATTTACTCACAGCTATCACGCTCATTCGATTTTATTACAGTGACACTGATGGAAATAGCCAATTGGTAGCATGAAAATGGCAATGTCAGTGATCTCCCTGCTATTAATCAGGAGCATAAACAATTTTCAGATGAGATTGTTTTGCTTGTCTCTGTCACTCTCTCTCTCTCTCTCTTCCTGTCTCTATCCCTTTCTATTACTCTGTCTCTCGCCCTATAAGATTAGATGCACTAAGAGGCAAATCAGAGAGAGTAAAGCCATACTTTGTGAGTGGGTATGTCTGCCAGTCTGTCTTTATTGGCTGGTCTCTACCCATATCGCTACCTAGTTAGAAGCACACACAACATTGGAAGGGGAACCCCATTAGAAGTTGTTAAACAATACAGGTACTAGAACTAGAAGTACCTGTATTTTGGGCAGGTACTTAGTTCCAGGCTAAGTGGGCAAGGGAGATGTTTCCACACAAACAACTCCAAATGTTTTATTTTCCATTCATAAAATGGACCGGATGTCACAGGGGCGTCCATCTTGGAGACTTTTGAGAAACACGTCAGTGTGTGAACTTTCCAAAGAGAAAGGGAAAACAACCAGGAAATGACACAATCTCCTCTCTCTCAGAGGCCGGAGCGCCACATTATCTCCTCCCTGTATCTCTCTTTGTTTTGAAGGTAGAGCGAGGGAGGGATGGAGGATATCAGAAGTGATGGAGTCTGCCATCAGGGATTGGAAGGGCCGCGGAGCCCTATCTTTCTCTGACAAGGCTTTAAAATGTTGTCTTGTCCGGAGCGAGTGGTTTCAATTTCCCTCTCTATCCCGCATAGGTGACAGAGTACACACGCCTGCCACAACTCAGACAGCCCAGATTCCAATCTAAACACTAATGAACAAGAGAAAGTGTGTGTGTGTGTGTGGTGTGTGTGTGTGTGGCTATGAAGCGACTGTACACAACATTGCCAAGCTCCAATGGTTCTTCCCCCGAGCAGGAAAAGGTATGCTGAAAACGCTTTCACGAATATTGTATTCGATTTAGTTTAAACACTTTAAACACCCAATTATTTGTACACTTTATTGTGTTTCAAGTATAAAGGCTCTTTAACATGGATAAGGACATTGTGTGCTTTGAGAGCCACAGTTGAATGCTTCGAGTTGACGAAATGATTTGTGACTTCTCACAGCCAGTGTTAATTGAACACAAAAAGTATTAATTGTATTTGTTGAGTGTTATCTTAGTTAGAGTTAGTCTTATGAGATTACTACTTCTGGTGTTCAATTTAACCCCTTTGAATTTGCATATCTTTTTCGCTCCAGTCAATGTTACTGCAAGTGTTTTCAGCCACATGACCAATGTTCCCAGTCACAAACTGGCCCCATATAGATTTGCAGTGCTAAATAGGAGAGTGAAATAGCAGATCAGGGCCATCCCACCCAAGCTAGTGACATACCGCTTCCTGTCAGTTCTGGTGCATGTAGGCTTAGTGTTTGTAACATGCAAGGCAAACTGACCGAACTCTGAAGATGAAACCCAATTGGATGTTTTCATGTTCACCGTAGTCCATTCTGTTCTCTTACATTGCCAACACATTCAGAAGCCAGTTGTGCGTGAACTGAGAATGACTCGTTTCAGTCCAGGAGACAAATGACTTCCCCTTTGGCAGTGGTATTTAGGAGGAGTCAGAGTGTGGGGCTAGCCCCTGTGACCCTGACACATCATTAGCTCATCAGGAAATGATCACCCACCCCCCACCCCCCCCTCCGCCCCCCCCCAAGGCCCTGTACTGTGATTTGCTGAGCGAGACCGTGTGTGTTTGTCTCAAATATTTCCAGGCTGATGATTGCAAACAACAATGGCTAGCAGCATTCACAGTGACCAGAAACAGCATTTTCAGGATGTCTGCACATCTGAAGTCTCTTAAAGTGAGACGTGTGTGAGAAAGAGAGTGTGTGTGTGTGTGAGGGAGAGAAAGAGGAGAACACACAATTCCCGAAAATACCTCAGAAGACTGTGGCAAGTAACCAACAGGCATCTCATTAACAGATCCCTCTGGAGTATATTAATTCACATTTAAATTCATCAATCCGATTAATAAATACGAGACACCAGATCACTGAATGGATGAGTGGACTGACGCTGGATGCACTAACTAACTGACAAAAGGTAATATATATGGGATAGATAGGGACAAGGCATCTGGCCCTTTCACGGCTCATTGAGTTGATGGAATACTAATAAAAGCCATATGACAACAGCATACTAAGTGTGCAATTAATATTCAAAAATATTCTTGCGCCGCATGTGGTGAAGACCTGTTTGAGGCTCCCTCGTTGGCAAAGTGACGGCGCTGTCTCCCGGAAAAAAGGGAGACGTCCTTATCAACCTCATTCCCGCGCCCCCCCCCCGACAGAACGGCAAGGTCTCATGGCAGATCGGTCAGTTTGCTGTGGGCTATTCCGGATGTACAGGGCACACACGGCTACCATTTGTCTCGTGTTTGCAAGTAGGGGGGCCTGCCAAGCGTTCTGTCAGTAAATAAATAACATTGTGTGGAGACGGAGCTCTTCCTTTAGGCTAATAGAGGAAGCTCACACAGACATTTTGCAAATTAATCAAGGCCTTGAGTGATGGCAAGGCTCCAATGAATCTTCACCACAATTAAAATCCTCCTCTCAGGGACAAGCACCAGGATGACAGCAGAGTAATGTTATTTATCCAGTACGGTTGGCAGACTGGTTATCTGGTGTATGCGATCCCATTCATCGCACACTAAATCTCAAAATTCCAACCCGAAGGATTTGTTTTTTGACGTTGATGGAACACTTTTTGCGGAAAAAAAAAGAAAAAAAGAAATATTTTGAATTTCAATTGATCCATTCTTTTTCTTCCTCTTGAATAACCCCTCTATGCCACTCACACTAATATGTCTGAGGCCATCTTTGTTGTGGAGTTCCCAGGAGCTCTCCTGAGGCTTACGTCTATTATACTAGCCTGTCTCCTGGGTCGATCCAGCTAGACAGACAGGCCAGACAAGGAGGAAAGAGAGCCTACCACAACTCTCCTGTGACTTCCGATTGTCAGTTCAGGAGCTGAAGCCGAGCTTTTCGCCCCAACTCTCTCCTTGTGTGAGGAGAAAGAGCCATCTCTTTGGATTCAGTGAATTGCCAAGTCCTGCCCATGTTGTGGCAGCACTTCAATGCGGAATTTGATTTGCATCCATCATATATGAGAGGACTTCATAAGGCAGGAGCGAGCACTGTGGCACAAGTTGTTAAAGTAAGAGTAATAAAAGATAGATACGTAGAGGCATAGCTACATGACCCGTGGTTTATTGAAGAGCACACAGTCTCTTTCCCACTTAACCCACAACTAGCATGGTGGCAAGCTACTCCGTTGCCACAAAGTAAAGCAATCTTCGCTCTTTTCATGATGTGTGGAGGGCCACCGCATGTTGTAAGTCTCCAAATCCCAGAGTATGAAATGCCCCCCACTTCAACTCGAATGCCCCACGCGGTGCTGCAGACCCCGTGGTGGCCCTACGCAGGTGACATCGACTGCACCTTCCTTTTCCAAACAGCTTGGACATCTCGAACGAACTGCTCGTGTCCCAGGCTGTCAGCGGAATGGGGAGATCGTCGAGCATTTCTCCAGGGCTTACTTTACCCATCCCAGTCAGAACCGGGATGGCCTGTCACATAAGCTTTTTCAGTCCCCTCTGAATGAGCCATGCAGGGAAATTGATGATGAGTCTAATAAGAAGCACCATTTTCTTTCTTTTTTTTTGGGGAGAGCTCACTGTAACCATATAATTCCAGGGAGATCAAAAAGGAGTGTTTATTTTTGGCCATGGCTCTCTTCTGGAGGGTCTTATCTGGCCTCCAGAGTGTGCCGTCTCTCGGAGCCGAAAGCAAGTCGCTTTGAACGCGACAGGCCCTTCCTGTCCGCTGCGGAGGGGTCAGGGAAAAGCAATTTACATTTTGAACGCGGGGCCAGCGTGTGGAGTGGTGGAGAGCCAAGCCCCGTCCGACCTCGTGCAGCGGGGGCTCCCCGAAGGGACGGATTCTCTCCCATCGTTTCTGTCGACCCCTTAATAAAGAAGCAGAGCCACGCAGCAGCCAAAGTACTGACAAAGTAGACATACTGTGCCTCGCACAATGTTTTGTATTTCTTTTTCGGGGGGGGACTTCCACTTGAAGAGTGCACAGGCAATCCATGGTGGAAGTCAAGAGGGAAGAAAACTGGGCTTTGTGTGAGCTTACGTTTGTATACAGCGCAAATATTTAGGGTTTATGATCGTTTTTTGTATCGAATGGTGTTGAGAAATCGTTCAGGTGACCTTCAACAAAATGGGGGCTGCATGCTTCAGTAAGTTTAGCAGTTCCACAGAAAGCTTTGCTATCGGGGGCTGAGATTGTAAATGGATGATAGCTGCCATTTGCCAAGGTTACACAAAATGTTCTGTGAATAATGACACTACCATCAGTCATGAGCTCCCTTAGAGGAAATCCAACAACCAACACCGTGATTCAAATAGCCTACTTAAGCACCAAGGTGTCCAGTCCACAGCACTGTTTTTGTTCATCTATGTAAAGCAATCATAAAATTCTCTCTACGGTGTGTGTGTGTATATATGTGTATACACATGTTCCATATATGCATATGTATATACTGTATATTCAAAAATATCATATAAATATGGGCTGGAGGGGAAATCTATTTTTGTGCAGATAAACATCTCAACAAATACTTTGACGCCAAAATCTGTATCCTCTGTCTCCTGCCTTCATACACCAAAGGCTCGCTTAAAACACAAAACAAGATGATAACATCTTTAAGATTTTCATCTCTCCGTAGTGTAGGTTCTTAGAGACACCTCGGAATAAGGGCCAACTTTTTAAACGCGCCATATTTCTTGGCCGAGTATACTGAGCAGAAGGCATTTATACAAAATTTTAAATGACAACGCCCTCTGGACCATGAGGGAGGGGCCGGTGATGGATAGCCCAGAGCTCAGCAGGTAGTGCAGGAGATCCTGGCTGTGACTCTTTGATCAATGTGTTGCTCCTCATAGCCAGTCAGGAGATGTAGCACCTGCCATGTTCAGACCCATTGTTTAATCCAACGCGTCATTCCCACACCAATGAAGGTTAACGACATAAAGATAACCCATTAAGATATCAATGAATCACTCGTACATTCATCTCTCCTTTTTTGGTCCTTTTCTATTGGATAGATATTAGACGCATACACACGCACCAAAAGAAACATCTGGCATTTCTTGTCATTTCCATCTTGTGCAACTTGTCTGTTTTATCTTGACTGAGGAATTGAGCTGGCTTTCGGGTGCATGTTCAGATAGCCCAGATAGTCATTATCGGTCCAAGGTAAACGTGATTTAGACCCTGGGTAGAAGAATGACTCACTCAGAAGTCGGCGGATCTTGTCACCCTCTCTCCTCCACACCAGACTGCCACGTTCACTGTTAAATTGGGCTGCTAATCAATTAAAGAGCCGGGCACACTCATCCCTTCAGTCAGACGCATAAATGAGGCGAGTAGAATCAAAGCACAGGCTTTGAGTAGAATGGTTCACAGCAATGTAGGAGACGGACAAAAGACAGATAGCTCAGACTGATTGTAGGCTGGGTGTGTGTGTGTGTGTGTCTGTGAGTGTGTGCTGAGATGTTTTGAGAATTTGAGTGGGTTTTCTCAATTTCACATGTGATGTTATATACATTTTCGCATACTACATGCATTAATAATCAAGAATACATTTTCATTTTGTATTAGATACTCAGAATTCCGTCTCAACGAAGACTTTAATTCAACTTTCTGCTTTAATGCCTCACTTTCGAAGTTTCATCTATTGCAGTCTCCTCTCATACTCGTCGCGATCAACACTGAGTCAAATAGCCATGTCATTGTCCTAAATCAGAGTTAAGCTGGTACTGTCAAGTATCTGTTTACTGCCATTTTAGTCAACATTAAAATGGTCTTGATTTGAGCTATACACAATATTTCGGCATTTGCTTTTACGTTGTCTCGTTCAAAAGAAAAGGAATTCTTGCTTGTTGTATATGTTATACATGGTGTACTATGTGGTGCGGTGCATATTGGAATGCAACAACATGGCAGTCAACAGACACACCACAGTTCAAACGTGCACAGCAGCCCTTAGGTTGGTCGTTTCAGCACATCTCCAGATGTGCCTTTGAGGATTGTAATCGGGGCCCCAAACAGTCAGTGTCTAGTCAGCCTTGCCTGTCCCCCTGCGACGCACACGTCCACCAGCCTGTTTGCAACCGCTCGTTTGATCGTTCCCGATTAAGACGCCTGCTTTGACTTTCACACTTCAGCCGCGTTAGGCCGTTTAAAGACGGACCGGGAGACGTGGAGACTGACAACGCGCTGAAGAATGAGCAGTCATTTCCACAGTCATTAGGACCGTTTAAGTACTTTATTCCGGCAAGTCCAGCCAAGGGAGACCAAAGTGGGATGGTTGGCTGTAGTGCACCACATAGGCCCGGAGAGCTTACTTTTAGTCTAAACAAAGCAGCTACTTCCCAACATTTGTGCAAATGAAAAACTCCTACTTCAAAATGGTCTGTTCGGTGTTCCTTGGTTACAGAGCCTAAATGATTTTGAGGTATGTCCTTTAGGTATAGAGTAATTAATGTAATGAGACCGTCTAGTTTATCTTTGCTCAGGCCTGTTATCAGGAGGTATTTCCTTATCGCAAATAGACATTTAATTAGGAACCCATTCCAATTAATGATTTAATTAATTTAAAGTTGGTGAACAGAGCTGACTCAAATAGATAATTCCCTGGTTGAATTACAGGCCCTAAAACCTTCTGACAGCGGTTCAGAATCTGGTCAACTCATTCACTCAGCTTCTGCAAATATCGACATTTTGAAGTATTCATTTTAAACAGCCAAATCCAAATCTGCCCCACTCTCATTCCAGATAGTCACTGACTCAAATGTGGTCTTTGGATCGTTTCCATCAGCAGTAATTTCTGCTATTCCCCACTAGACCACAAATGAGCTGGCATTCGCAATTTGCAATGAATCTTAATACTGGCTGTTCCACTCTGTTCTGTTCGTCTAACCAAATGTCCAAGTCATTCCACCTGCACCCCATAGCTTTGCCCCGCAGGTTTTAGCTTTCTGCACGGACGCAGGAAGACTCAATAAATACAAACAGCCATAAATCATTACTGTTTTGTATGCTTAAATAACTCCCTGGCCTCTGGCCAGCTTTGGGCCTAGGTTTCAGCTCAGGGGTGCGGTGAGGATGGTAACCATGGTGCAGAAAGCGAACACACAGGAGTGTTCTTGACGCCAGACTATTACCCAGGCATCACCTTCGCCCTGGCAGCTGTGTGAACAGAGGACTCACCTGGTTACGATCAAGTAACCTGGTTGTCTTTGTCAGTTGTCAATGTACAAGAAGGACCATGTCCCTTCAGGTTGGGGACTGAGCCCTCGTGTGAGTAATCTTCACAAGATTGATGCCAATCATTTGCTATTATGATGATTAGGTTTGTGGTATATGGTTGAATCTGTGAAAATAAATTCATATTGTTATGAAAAGGAGGTTATTCGTGAACCTCTAATTTAGAACTGTTAGAGTATGATGGTCACTCAATGATTTTCTGAGAATCATTTTTTCATTCCCTTGGAACCAATCTTTTGAAGGATGAAAAAGGCTTTAACAGTGTATCTCTCTCTTCTTTTGTCTATACTCTTTCTCCATGGCTTCTCTGTCACATCACCCGTAGCATGGCTTTTCGAAATAGCTCTGGAACAAATGAAATCCCCAGACTTGTTGTCAAGATCGTAGGCGGCAAGCAGGTCAAGTATTTCATCGAGGAGCCAGAAAGGTATGTTCGCTGGGATCAGTTATGACTCTGCTGTGTCAGAAAGCGTTTTCAAAACCAAGAACCCTTCTGTCTCAACACAATTCTGTTCTCAAGCCATCTGTACACTGCTTATTATTGCAGGAATATTGCAATCCCTGGTGTGTTTACTTACTATGCAGGCAGAGAGAGGACCAGATCCAGGATTCAGGGCCAGATGTTGTGGATGAGAGGATGAAGGAGGGCCCAGTCCAACAGACTCTCCAGCCACACTCTAGACTACCAGGATTTCAGGCTAAACTGGGCATAGTACCTCATGGTGCACTTGACATGGTAAAATGACCCAAAACATAAACATTTTCTCAACTCATTTCCCATAATGTAGTTTGAGGCTGCTATATATATGTGCCTATGAGGGATGATGTAAGTAAATATTAGCAGATTCATTTTAAAAGATTTTTTACGAAGCAGTACTTGTTCCTCAAGGCCCGCGACAGACTGTGTTTCACAGCACCATCTGGTGACAGAACCTTCTCATACATTCACCAGAGAAATCGTCTTGAGAGGACTGATTCTAAAGCGACGGCAGGAGTTGCGGACATCACAGAGCAGGCGAGTCTATAACAAGGAGGATGGTATCCTGTTCCTTTAAGATAAACTATACTGAAATATATTGTGCCTGCCATGTTCCCGTTAAACACTATGCTAAGGATTCAATCAAATAAATTACAGTCCATCCCCATAGGGTTGAAATGTGTCTTTTTTGGTCTTAATTGTCAAACAAACTCTACAAAACCAAACTAAGATAAACAAAACAACTTTTTATGTTTGTATGAGACCTATTCAACTGTTATACAACTGTTGTAGGAGACCTTTGAAATTACATTTATCTTAAAATTCCATGTAAAATATCAAAAGCAGTAGGGATAAAAAAGGATAGAATTCCTGAGGGTTTGTCTGCAATGTCGCAGGGAGACCTGTCCGAGGAGGGTCAGGAAGAAGACTGGTTGTGTCTGGCTATCCGTGAGGAGCTGTGTGATTGGCCCGCCTCATCCCTGAGAGGAATCGAGGAAAAACTAGTTGCTCTTGACCCCTCCCTCCGTGGGACCCTGAAACAATCTCAGATTGTTGATGTATTTCTCAATAAGGAAGTTCCCACTAAAATTGCCTTCGTTTCACCTGCTTCTAAAAGCCTTCTCTGATGTTCACGACCCAGACAAGGTAGAGTCAACCAAAGAGAGAGAAGAGAGCTCTCTAAAAGTTATTTAAAAACACGTAATCAGTCTAAGTTGACAGCAAGCTCATGGTAAAAACAAGAAAGTGCATAATGTTAGATATAAGTTGTATATCTTTAATACTTTTTTCTCATAGGTACATTACAAAGGCATTCTTCGGTTTATACAACGTGTTGTGTTCCCTCAGGAGCTACAAGAGTGCAGCCAGGTAAATCTAGCAAACTTTTCTAGTTCATACTCGGGTCTAACAAAACAAACAATTGTTTAATGGAGTCAATAATGACACAATGAATGTCTCAATCTCGTTCATTTATCAATTGGTGCTTTTATGTTTTGTTTTATGCTCTCGTTGAAGTCATTTCCTTTCCATTCACAGTCAGAGGCTGGGCACGTGTCACATTCACCACCAGTCCACAGGGATTCAGTTTCAGTGTGTAGCCCAGATTCTATCAACAATGCGGAAACAAACACATGGCTCCAAAGGTTCCAGAGGTTGGAAAGAGCTATGCACTTGAGTGACCGGAACAATACTGGTAAAGTATAGAGATGGCATTTCAGTCTGTCCCTAATAATAAATAAATAATCTGTTTTACAACTGTGTGATTTAAAACCTCTATATGCTATTTTAGGGTACATGGACAAGGACATGGCCAAGCGTCTTCTGCAAAACTACAACCTCATTCTGGACTTGAACCTAAGTTCATTGAGAATTAATGAGGTAACTTGTGGAGCAAAGAGCCAGAGAAAAGTTCACTTGGACTCAGCTCTGCATTACCTGAAGCAGCTATGATTTACAAACAGTGCTGTTGGAAAGTGTGTGTGTGTGTGTGTGTGTGTGTGTGTGTGTGTGGGCAGTGCTTGTGTGTGTTTGACTCTTCATATTTGATTTGTCCTTCTTAGCATGAGAATGTCTTATCTTGATTTCAGTAGTTGTAATGCATGCGCCTTTGACAGACACAATGGGCACTTTCTCATGGCTTAAGGAGTAATGGCAGTTTCCTCTACATGAGTATTGAGAAATACTTTCCTTAATAAACTATATTATTGAATGACTCAATGTAAATACAAAAGTCCATACCCAAACTCCGACTGGGATACCCAAACAACACTGGGACTAGGCTCAGGCCTGAAAAACATCACACTGTTGTACTTATGAAGATGGTAATGATTATGGATTTATATGATTGAAAATGAAACTCTTAATCACCTCTTTTTAGCATATGCTATACTACTGAAAACCAGATGCAAAGCAGTTGACTGATTATTATTGCCACTAAAACGTAGAAGATATTAAGCCCAAAATGTAAAGATCTGTATTAGGGGCTGAGTGCGAAACTTTGCTGAGTTATAGTCCTGTTTCAAACTTTGAGAATTGGTTGAAGAATGAAAAAAAAATGGTTGAAGTTTCACTTCACCAGGTCTACTCACTTGGCTCAGTGTCTATAGTTTGTTTGCTCCGGGTGTATGATGTGTATGCCAAGATCAATTTCCTTCAGAAGCAACTGGTCTATCTCTGCAGCTTCTCTGTCTGTTTCTCACCTGTATTTCTCTTCCAACATCTCCTGCATGGTGTCCTGCAGTTACTGTTCCAGTAACCTTAAAACTTCCTACCAGTATCAAAGAACTGCTGAATCATCTCATCCTGGTCTTTACAGTCTTTGTCAACTCTGCAGAGCATCTGTAGATAGTCCAACTCATGCCTGTCCCCCAAAAAACATACATTAGGCTACATTGCAAGTTGACTAGATTCAGGATGGCAGTGGAATTAATATTCATAAAAGATCTACCTGATTGGCCATTCCAGCTCCAACGTCCCGCCTCCCTCCCTTGTCTGACCAGTTTCAGCATACATTTTTGCGGAACTATTTTTGTGTTGGCAGAGTCATTATTAAATAATCAAAATAATATGTTCAGTTCTACAAGCGCCGTTTGTTAACAATTTAACAAACGGCGCTTGTAGAACTGTAACTGCAAGGTCTCGCGCGTGTTTTCTGAATCAGAGGGCTCTCAAGTTTTGTCGAAAGATTGGCGTTGAGATTCCCATACCTGTCAACGTTTTGGTTGTTTTCTGATAGTTTTTTTTCTGTATAACTTGAGACAAATATCATCTTAGTATGCCTGCTCCTCGTCCATCAATTGTAGCCAGACAAGTTATCTTGCGGCGAATGCGTGAGTGTTGAGAACCCTGAAACGTATGCTGAATATCAGTGAAGAACTATGGGTGACAAAACGTGCAAAACAGGCGCGGATAAATCAAAATCCTATCAATTAAACAGCCTGAGTAATTACTATGCAAAAGACGAAATAGGTGCTATAACATTTCTGAAGGACTAGCATACTAGGCTATGAAAGCCACTTCCGCAATACACAAGGAAGTATGTTTACAGCCTAGACGAGTTTCAATTCTGCAAAACTGAATCCAAAACAATAACTTTACTGTGAATAGAAACACCCAATACATAGGCTACTCCTGGAACTACACTCCACACATTATTGGCATTGATTGGAAATTCAGTGTGAAGACCATCACTTAAGATAACTGAGATGGCTGAACCAGAGTACCGACGGCAGACAACCAAGTCCTATGCAGACGCCCTACAAACGCGTTTTAACAGAGGTATGGCGATTAATTTATATCGACTCGAGTTACTTTTCATTGTATTTGGCTACATGACAACGCGTTGCAAAGGTCAGGTCTACAACAATGACCATAGACAAAACTAAAATCATAATCATGGCGTTAATTAAATATTTACTTTCAACAGTGAGAGCTCCTGCAAAAACTACAGCAGGCCTGCTTGCCCAGAATGATCAACAGACCAAGCTTAGGAACTGCCTCTATGCCCTCATGAAGCAGCATCCTGAGGGGTTAACTCTGCCTCAGGTGAGACTGGGTTGCCCTGACCTTGTCAACCCTTTGGTCCTGAAGTCCTACCCCTCCACCAGACAGCTTCTGGGCTCTTTAACTGATGTGGTGAGACTACAAGGCATTGGTGTCCAGACACTCGTCCTCCCAGCCTCGAGACAAAACACAGACGGCAAGAAGACATAGTCTCCACAGAAGCTGCCGTTGTGCAAAATGGGACCAGACACAATTCAAGGTTGATCAAGCATGGACTTTATGGACGGATTTAATGGACATTATACAGAATATTGGAAATTACACATAATCTCCCTTAACTCAGGTTTATTGTAAGCAGGGACCAACACAACACAATCCCGTTTTTAATCTATTTTTATTTATCATGGAAAGCTATTGTATGAAAACACATTTTACATTATAATTCATGTAAAAGAAAGGACATGTAATGTTTTATTTGAAATAAAATGTTTTTACATTTGATAGCGAAGCATAATGCTTACACTATTTTGAGATTGTTATGCAAAAACATGTTTGCCTCTAGGGGCACTTTAGGGATAACATTTTTGGGTATCTAATCTAATCTTTTATTTAGTATCGCACTATAATGCACAGTGCACCTCAGTAGCACTAAACGCCTTTAACCCTGTCATCTTTCTCACAGATATCCACTGGCTGAAAGGTCATCACACCCACTTTAATCAAAACATCAAAAATGCCATGTCATTCTAAAACACCTTGGCTGCACCTTTGCAACGTGTAGGACAGCGTGGCAAAATAAAACAATAGCTACAGATAGTGTATCATTACAAACTGTGAAGAATTATATTTATTGTACATTAGTCCCGGTACACGTACAAAACAAAATTAACAAATAAATCTCAATAAGCACACCAACATATCATTAACCCCGATCGCAACCCTGTGTTGACACATTCCTTCAGTGTGTGATGGCTCGGCTGTGGCACAGCATGGTATATGGGTTGGGACATCGGACCACTCCGATGGTTCCTTCTAAATCCGGGGGCGGGGTGTTAGGGGGCCAGGAGAAGCGCAGGCGCTGGAGGAGTGAGGTGAAGAACACGAAGATCTCCATCCTGGCCAACTGCTCCCCAAGACATACCCGGAGGCCTGCAGAGGTGTTGTCTATTTATTTGTTTTATTGATTTATTTGACCTTTATTTAACCAGGTAGGCCAGTGGTGAACAAGTTCTCATTTACAACGGCGGCCTGGCTAAGATAAAGCAAAGCAGTGCGACGTCAACAACATCAAGTTGAGAATGAAGTTACGAGATAAATCAAAACTGTAAATAGGCCATAGTAGGTTGTGATGATGTTCAACCAGATGTTTATTAATGCAAACTCGGATCATTAAGCCATTCTTTCCTAGTAATTTGTGGTTCTAATGAGTGAGGCCAGGGGTTATAGAGGGCCATATATGTGCCGGAATGGACATGGCATGAACAAAGTTACTGTAGAATACTCCTTCTAATGGACAGCATGAGATAATCATGTTTCTATCCTTCTAAGGGCATACATGATAACTTTGGAGAGGCCTCAAGTTTTACATATCGAACTGTGTGAAGTTCACCAAGTGACCTATTGACCTTAGAAAGAGCAAACTCATCTTATCACAAGTTAAGACTAAGGAAACACTGACCCCTAAAATGGCACATACACATAACAGCCATTATTTTGGAATATATATTCATATGTATAATGTTCAGCTCTATGCAATCATATGCACACCCATAAATAATCTTTGGCTAGAATCTGAAGCCTCACCTAGCGAGAAGACAATGAAGGCCTCATGTTTGCAGAACTGGCCCTTCTCATCCAGAAAGTTCTCAGGGTTAAATGTGTCGGGGTATTTCCACTGGTCTTTGTCCGTCAAGATCGAAGTCAGGTTAAGAAAGACGTCCGTTCCCTGGCGGAAGAAAAATCCCTTTTAACGCAGCGATGGCAGAGAATGGAAAGAATACTGGAAGGAATTGTGCAGCCCATCATCCCTCACTTTAGGTATGTGGTAACCTCTCAGCTGAGTGGCCTGGGTGGTCTGGTGGGGCAGCCCCATAGGAACAATGTTGGCCATTCTCTGGACCTCGTGGATGGTGGCATAAACATAAGGAAGGTCTGCTCTGTTGTCCATGGAGGGACTGCGGTTGAAACCCAGCACGCTGATAATCTCCTCATGGCATCGTTCTGATTGTTTTCCCCCCAAACACACAGGATAGAATGAATCACGCAGCGTTTAAAGAGAGTGACTGGGATGGATGCAACAGCCTGGGCCGAGCCCTCGAAATACCTTGGATTTCGGGGTGCTCCATCATGTAGATCAATGCCCATCTGAGGGTCGTGGAGGTAGTGTCCGTCCCAGCCAAGAACAGATCAGCCACGGTTAGCACCATGTTTTCCTCAAAGAATGTTGAGTCCGGACTCATCTCCTGCTGCTCAACAGAGACGAAGAAGAAATAACCATGGGGAGAAATGAAGCTATGACATCACCACACATATAGACCTAATTGGAAAACATGGTGAAAAAGATGGGTCCACGTTTTTTTGTGAGGGGGACAAACCGCTCACTTACTCTCTCCTGCTCCACTATGTATGCATCTATGAAGTCTCTGAGATCATTTCGGTCCAAGGTCTTGCGGTGTTCCATGACTTTGTCCCTGATGAAACCCGTCAGCTCATCAGCTTGTTTTTTGATCATCTGCTGGGGGCCTGGAAAATGTTTGATGAATGGGATCTGGTTGAAGATCTGGTGGGAAATGAAATAAGATAAGAATCTCTAGAGACAGTACACTGTTATCTCCTTGTGCGTAAACAGATGTATAGAAGTGTGGTAAGCTCATACCAGGCCAACAGCAGATCCTGCCAGGTACAAGTTTGATTTGATGACATCCAGGAGGTGGTTGAAGTGCTCGTCTGTGTACTCAAAGCGATCCCCGAAGACAATGGAGCAGATAATGTTGGAGACGGCGTTCTGAAAGACTTGTTGTGGGTCGACTGGATTCTCATTTCCTGACAAACAGCAACAGCATCGGTCTTTGACAGTGGCGGCCTATGTTTCTCATAATAGCATGATCATCATGTGCCCTATTGTCCTGAAATCAGGAACAAATTATGAGTCACAGGCGGGCACGTTGAAACCCACAGCGGAAAACAGTTTGCTCCTCATACCTCCTTCTTTGTTTAGATGCTCTATGAGAAAGTGAGCTTCTTCAACGATTCGCTCCTCCAGAGATTTCTTCCCCAGACCAAAGTTCTTCAGAGTGAGTGACGCAAACCTCCTTTGTTGCTTCCAGGAATGCCCATAAGTAGCCACCACAATCCCTTGTGAGGGAGGGTTAAAGGAATGTCAGGTAACCATAGGCCCCTTACTGACATTCCTCGAGGAGGAATATCCATTAATTACAATAATTAATTAATAATAGAAAAATGGCTGAATCAGGACTAATTCATGTAAATCTAATACCAGAAATCTAAATTGGCTGTTTTATGTCAATAGGAAAACATTGCTGTTTTAACTGACCATTCCCATTGGTGATCCAGTCCATAACTGGTAGAGACGGTCTTCCTGAGAATGCTGCTGCGTTATGGACCAGAGCCTCCTTGGCTATCTGCAGCTTGTTCAACACGATAGTTGGGCTCCTGCCCATGTATAAGGTGCTTATCTCTCCGTAACTCCCCAACTACCAATCAAGACAATCAAGTTAGATCCAAAAATGCCACAACAATCACCTCAGTAAATAAGGCATCTGGGAAAGCCAACCAAAGAAAATTATTATATTTATTAGTAGACTACTTCCAATATAACTAGAGAATGTGTCAAACACTGTCAAACTTACATCCATAAATACTTTTAAGGAGTCCTTCAAAATCTCTGGCAGATTCCCCAGAAGCAGCCATGGTTTGGGTCCAGGAGGAAATTTGTTCAGTAAAGAGAAATATCTGTGTAGCTCATAGAAGACAAGGAACACCAGACCAAACACCAGGGTGGGCCCCACAGAACTCCAGCTCAGCAGTACTCCTAACTCCATGCTGGTGCACCGTTTGTTTGAGATGAGGGTCTCTAGATGCACCGAAGAATCCAGAATGTGTCAAATTCCCTCCACCCAACTCAAACTGGGAGGAGCATGGAAAGTGAAAGAGCTTTCATTGTGCCATGTGAGAATCTTTGTTTGACAAACAAAATTCGGTGACATAACACCATAAAAAGGTACACAAAATTCCTGTCAGCATCAACAATCCCCTTTGACATTAAAAATCTATTATTTGCACACCAAAAAACAAGGAGCCACAGAAGTTGTTGCTTTTCTGTATTTTATTTTTAGGGGGTTTTCTATTTTTCTTTTTTTTCTTCTTTTGCATACTACAACTTTTTGGCACTACATAATTAGGGGTGGCATGTTAGATTGTTTTTAAAACAAATGTCTATTCAAAGCCTTCATTTTTCAGCAAGCAAAGTATGAATACATCTAATAAAAATAAAAGGTATACATTTTACCTCCTTACTTTACACATAAAATAAAAACACTTTTTGGACCCCCTCAAAAATGGGGGTATTAAAATATTTGACATTTGTATCACAAATCAATGTAATTCGACAAAAAAACAAAACTGTACAAAAAATGAAAAACCTTTCATTTGAAAAAGTCCTGTGACCCAAATGATTAAAAGTTAGACAACAATGTTTTGTTACATCGGGAACCATACGTCTTAATCCGTAAACAATTCATTTTTTTTGTTGGATGTAGTTCAGGTTGACGTGGTGTCTGCCATGGGGTAGCAGAGGAAAATGCTGATTTGGGTGAACCACAGAACCTAAGGAGGAAAGCCAGACAACACGATCATACGTAACCCCAGTCTTTCACGAGAGACATGACAACGACGATGGATCAAAAAACATCGAAGTGGCACTGTCATTTACAAACGTGACAAGAGGGGAGTGTTGTTGGGTATCGCTGGTCTCTCACCTTGGCCCATGAAGGGCTTGCCAGGCTGGAAGCCCCCATTGCCCTGCTGGAGGAAATTCTGGGGCATGCGATAAGGCCAGGACGGCGACAGGGAGTAGTGGGCTGTGTTGCCGTGCTCCCAGGACCGAGAGCCCTGGGTCACTCCCCCGAACTGGGTCTGGTAGCCTGGCTCTGCAGAGCAAAGGAGAGAAGGACAGCTTAAATACGCGAACGACAGCAGGCTATTCTCGTCGGCAATCAATAACAGTTTGGACGATTTCCCCAGTTGACAAAATGTGGTGATCCCATTTTTAGTGAGCAGTGCCACCGTGTACTACCAATGCTTTTAGTGCAGTTATTATCCTAGACTTCAAACACCTGACCCAAACCATGGGTGATTCTTACCTTGGCACATGACAAACACTGATAATGCACACACACACACACTTACTGAAAAGTCCTTGAACAAGAGGAAAATGGAATCTCAAACTTCTAGGCCTTCATCATCTGCTGCACTTACTCTATGACCCCCATTTGTGCTTCGCCTTGGATAAAAGCGTCCGCTGAATGAATACATGGAAACGCCTACATCTAGGAAACCACTAAAGCTCTTCTCCCCCTGAAATCCACTGACTCTGGCAGTCAGCAAATATTTCAACGCTAGCAACATTCGACAGCTGAAACCAACCAAGCAAAGACAGAAAGACGGACCAAGACAAGAGACAAAAACAGTGCCCACCCCCAGTGTTCACCCGGTGAGTACCTGACTTGCCCACAGTGCCGTTGCCCACCAGTGCCCCCGGCTGTGCCAGGTGGTTGTGCCAGTGCCCTTCCCGTCCTGGCCCTCCCAGGCCTAGTTGCCTCCCCGCCGGCTGGGCGAAGATAATGCTGGGATCGTTGAGATTCAAGGGGCTGCCGACCGGCCCAGAGGCCCCATTCCCGTTCCCATTCCCCGAAGCTGGGCGCAGGGGGAATTTAAGGCCGGGAGGGGAGGGGGCATTAGGGCTGGAGGTCTGGATGACGGGGCCGTGGATGGGCCAGGAGGCGGAAGGGTGTGGGACCGGGTGGTGAGGCTGGGACTGGTGGGACGGGAGTAGGCCCAGGGCCGTGAGAGCGCTGTGGGGATACTGGCTGGGGTGTGCGGGGGGGAAGCTGAAGAGGGACAGAGGGACCTGGGTGTGGGGCAGCTTGGGGGGGCCCACGGTGGAGATCTTGCTCTGGGCGGACTGAGGGGAGCTGGAGGCCTGCGAGGAGCTCTGAGAAAACGGGGTGGGCTGGGGAGAGTAGGGCGGAGTCTGGCGGCTGTCTGACTGGAAAGAGGAGAGAGTCGGAAGGAGAGAATTAGGGGGAGGAAAAAGTCAATTTATTATGCCACAAAAATGGCTCATCTTGTAATTAACTGAACTTCCAAGCATAACGGTGACTGCAGAATTAAAGACGCACAGAACCAAGTGTAGTACCCTTGGTCGAGCCTGGGGACTAGGTTGGAGGATATGTGTACTCACACACTCAGAAGGCTGTCTGGTTCGCCCAGGGCGGTCTGGGGTGGTCTGTGGGATGGGGATGGACTGGGAGCTCACCATGGCACGCATCATGTGGGGAACTGTGGGAGCCAGGAAAGCAAAACGTTTGAGTCACTACTGCCCCCTACTGGACTGTATACTGTCAAGCCAGACTGTCCCTAAAATGAGTTGTCCTACAGACAGCTGTTAAAAAAAATGAGTTTGTTCTGAACTGGTGTGTTGGTGAGTATGTTTGTGTGTGTGTGTGTTTGTTAGGGATGTTCATGACTAATAATTAATCGATGAATTGCCGTAAAAATGTTAACCGGTTAAAAATGTATTGCCCAATAACATTTGCCGTCTCCATTGTTAGTCTAGAAATGGCAGTAATCGCGCCCCAGTGGTTCCGCTATATTTCATCATTACCGCCACTGCTTCAGAATTGTATAAAATGTCATGAAGTTGCGACTTTACGCCTGCGGAGCTGTGCGCTTTACGGAACTCAAACAAATGGTTTTCTGTTCTCTCCACTTGAGGATGAGCAACTGGAAACGTGAAAGGACGTCAATCACTCGCAAAGTCATGCCAACCCAATAAACAACAGCGAGAGTACAGCTCAGCTCTTTCTGCTCCCTCAGCCAGGCAGTGACAAACAGGGCACAATATAGTAGGATAGCTATCACTAACTTTAGCTAGCTACAGTATCACTACTAATAGTAGCTAGCGATCGCCGGCTGTTTGTTTAAATTGTTTGTGCATTGTAAATGAATGTTTCTCGTAATAAATGTGCCTATATTGTTGTTTAAATACAACTTAAACTGAGAACATATGTGCATTTAGTATTTTAGTCCTTCATGATTAATCGATTATTGATTGTTAACGTGTTCAACTATCGGTTAAGGAAAAAGCACCAAAATGTGCGACCCTAGTGTGTGTGTTTACCTGGCTCGCCTACAGCCCTTTGTCAGAGCTGACGGTACCCCAGGCAGTGACCGTGTGTGTGTGTGTGTGTGTGGTGTGTGTGTTTACCCGGCCCGCCGGCAGCCCTCTGTCTGAGCTGGCGGTACTCTGGGCAGTCCCTCCGAACGTGGCCCATGTCCCCACACTGGAAGCAGCGCCTCTCTCGGGGCTCATCGTCCTTCATCGCGTCCTCCTCCTTCTCGTTCTCCTTTTTCTTCATCCTGAGACAAACACGCGCGCACACACACACACGCAGAAGTCAGCCAGTGCTCATCCACTCCGCTGGCGGCACACGGCGGCAGCGTCCAATCAGACGGACACGTACCTGCGTCTCTTGGGACAGTCCTTCATGTAGTGGCCGATCTTGCCACAGATCCTGCAGCAGCGGTCGTTGGGCGCCAGTTCCCCGTCCGTCAGCACCTTGGAGTCGAAGAAGTAGTCCTGCAACAGAGAAGGAAACCCAGGAACATGGGGTCAGACACAGAGAGAACGGTTTTAGAATGACCACCAGTTTACTCGCAATGACACAAGGAGAACCGGTGTGTATGTGCATGTGTGTGTGTGTGTGTGTGTGTGTAGTGTGCAACCCACCGCCTCCATGCCGTGTTGAGGGTAGAAGGGTGTTCCAAACAACTTTCTCCCATTTATGAAGGCCTTCATGATGAAGTTGGTCACTGTGCGGGGAGACAGAGGTGGGGGTTACGCCACGATGACTGAAACAAACCCTTCCCTGAATAGATCCATCTATGTCCCGACTTAAGAGCCATCTCTTTTTGTCTTTGGATGACAAAAGCTGCATAAACGCAGCCATACAATCAGTCGTATGCTCATGTAATAGTGTGTCAACGTTCTTTGATATGTTTTTATCATACAGCAAATATATATCTTATATATCTTTTTTTTTAAGATTGTAAATAAACATGCTTGGTTTATTCACACTATCTCTGGTCTTGGAGTGGATACTCCGTCACGTTCACTTACTTTTGCGCGAAACTCCAGCACCGAGATTATGATTCAAGTCAAAGGGATCTGAAGGGACAACCACAGTGGATTCATATTATTTTCAGTTTTTTTTTATCGCAACGATAACGTAAAAAATTGAGTAATCACCTTCGATGGCGATGCACTTGGACGTCCACTGCTTCTCGAAGGTGGTGAGGCGCTTCCTCTGGCGGATGCTGATCACGTGCTCCTTGAAGTCAAACTCCTCGGTGTAGAAGCGCAGCAGGCCCAGCCACAGCTCGCCCACAGACTCCCCGTTCTGACTGTGCTCCGGCAGCCGCCGCCGCTACCAAGGAGGGAGGGAGAGAGAGAGTGAGAGGAGGAGAGGGGTGAAGGGATAAGGGAGGAAGGGTGGAAGGGTGGAGAGACAGAGAGGGGGAGTGAATTAAGGAGAGAGAGAGGGGGGGGGGAAATAGAGCGGGGGTGAAGGGAGGAGAGAGGGGGGACACACGTTGGGATAGGAAGTAGAGGACCACCGGCGACTCACCAGTTCGTCGATGTTGTTGAAGAAGAAGGCGTTCCAGCCGTCCACCATCCTCTGAGGGACGCTCTGACCGTCGAAGATCTGACAGAGAGAGAGAGAGAGAGAGAGAGAGAGAGAGAGCGACCAAAAACATCCACGGTAATATAGACTTGTAAGACGCTCTTAAAAGTTGAGAAGGTGGGTAAGGGGCCGGGCGTGTCGTTTACCTCCTGTAGAACGGGGATGACCGGGGGCTGCCTCTGCTGCAGGAAGTAGAGCACCATGAGGATGTAGGCGTAGGACGACAGACTGCCCCGGGACGCGTCGCCAATGTCGCAGCGCTGCGAGGGGGAACACACACGGGGAGGGGGTGTTAGACGGTGTTAGAGACACCACGTCGGATTAGTTACTCCAAAAAAAGGCCCCCCACCCCCGGTCGGGATGGTAAAAACGATTCGCCGCCCCTACCTTGGCGAAGACTTTCATGGTGTAGCCCAGGTACTGCACGCGGGGGTCGATAGCGGCGTAGGTCGCTAGCATCCTGGTGTTGTGCTGAGCCTAGAGGGGGGAGGGGGGGGGGTGGCAGAAGTAGCTTGTCAGAGCAGCCAGTTGTGTGTTTCTTTTAATGACATAAATGAAATGCCTTCGTGTAAATACGATATATATATAACAAATATATATATATATAACAAAATAAACAAATGAACATAATTAACTTGACCTTCCAGGGAGGGGGGGGGGTTGCCGTTGTGGGGGCGGGGCACCCCCTAATATAATGGTAGGGGAAACACTGAATAAAGTTAAACTCTACTCCTCAGAGACAGTCGACAGAGGTTCCTTACCAGGGTGTTGTAAAGGCTGATGTCTCCCTCCAGGCCACTTTGCCTGTGTTCAAACTTCACAATAGGCACTTTAGCTGTTGTGATGGGCAGGATGTTCCGAAGTCCCTGGGAAAGAAGCGGAAGAAAAAGCGTGAGCAGGAATGAGTGGCACAAAAAAAAAGTTGGAACGAAACCGTTTGTTTCTTCGGGAGATATGAAAGTATGCATCGCAGACGTGACTGATCCAGAGATGTCGCTTACCTGTGTGTTTTTTCAGCACCTTGGCGAGTCCTTCGATGATCTCTTTGCAGTTTAGCAACTGTTGGGTAAAGGGAACGGACATGAGATTCAGGAAAAAGCGGAAGGTAGCAGAAAAGATCCACGTTGATTCCCCAACACACACACACTTCATACCTCTGCTGTGTCGTGGCCCTCCAGGGTCATGCAGATGTCGAGGTCGCTGTCGCGGAAGCCAAAGCCGTTTTTGGACGAGCCGAACAAACACAGCTGGGCTTTGTCTGGAAGGGACGAGAGCATTTTTCCGTCAACTCGACGCGAAACGAGCACGGAACCTAAACGCCGGGCGGTCTGGCTCGCGTTTGCGAAACGTTTCGGTGGCGTTTGGACGCCACGAAAGGGCCACCACCTACCGTTGTACTCCTTACGTATGAACCTCTCCAGACTGACCAGGATCTGCTCTCTCTTCTGCTGCTCTACGAGAGAAGGGGACAGCTCATCTGCACGCACAACGGATCAAAGACAAACACGTTGTTAGGTCAAGTCTCACTTGCTTTTTTCCATCTGCGGATGTCCATTTTAAAAGCCATTTAAACAACAAAATGTTGAGAAGCAATTTAGTCATATTTGCAACAAAAAAAAACTACGTAATATCCTGATAGCAACCATTAAATCGAAGGTTTGACAGTCAAATTAAATAAAACCAATATCTATGGGCGTTGCAGAACTGTAATAAACACAACCAATTATTAAGGTCGGACCGGCACTAATGATTGGACGGCATTCAGTTTGAATGCAATGATTGGACGAGCTAGTTGTCTACCTACCTCCGGGCAATAGTCAGGCACGTGTGTGGCTTTTAAGGGAGGGGGTGGGATATTTTGGGTTGAATCCTTTCGAACGCTAAGATTGCCAAGTGCACAAATGTTGCCCAATCGTGCCTTTACGAAAATGTATAATAGAGTCAGGTGGCTGAGCGGTTAGGGTATCGGGCTAATAATCAGAAGGTTGTCGGTTCGATTCTCAGCTGTGTGATATGACGTTGTGTCCTTGGGCAAGGCACTTCACCCTACTTGCCTCAGGGGAATGTCCCTGTACTTATTGTAAGTCGCTCTGGATAAGAGCGTCTGATAAATGACTACATGTAAATAATAATGTTACAGATGTGATGGTGGTGTGGCGCTTTCGGGGGGACTCACGGTAGCAGAGTCGGCAGAGGCCATCAAGGATGTCGCGGAAGCGGACGCTCATGGGGTGGGCAGGGGCTTCAGTTCGATCTTCTTGAAGTCCTCGGGACACTCGTCCTTCAGGTGGCCGTCTCGTTTGCAAATGCTGCACACGACGGTGGGAGGCTGAGGGGAAACGGAGGCGTGTTCGTCATTTAACCACCTCGAAAGGCAAACCGCAACTGTGCAGTAGCTGCATTTTTCGCTTCTACTTTGACTTTATATTTTCTTCTATGTGTTGGGGGTTGATGCTTTACCTTTCCCCCTGTGAAAATCATTTGGTCAAAGATATAGTGCAGATCCTCCGGAGCAACAGGGGTCAGCATGTCCCGTCGCATCTCCTCCTCTCTCCTCCTCGTCCTCCTCCTCATCGCTGTCAGGCAGGCCGTTGGGAGTGGAGGGTGGGCAGGCACCGGGAGAGGAAACCCCAAGGACAGCATGGGCCTCCTGGGCATCGCGGTCGGCAGGAGCCCCTCCTGTGGAGCTGCCGCCCTCGCTGAGGGCCAGGCCCCGGACACTGCGGGCCAACTCCCCTGCTTCCCTCCCCGGACGTAGATCCGAACCGCCGTCCTCCTCCTCGCTTTCGCCCTCCTCCTTCGTGCCAGAGCTCTCGGCGTCGGCCACGTGCTTTCCGCCGCTCTCTCTGGCTTTCGCCGACGGCTCTTCCTTCCCCTCTTCTTCGTCCTTGTTCGGGTGGAGTTTGGAAGTCTTTCTGGCACTATGGCACCCCCCGGTGGCCCTGCCCTGCGGACAGGCGAAGTATTTGTATGCGGTGCGGAAGCGCTCTTGGATGTACTCAAAGACCATCTGACTATTCAGACTCCGGGCGACGTTCCGTTTCAGAGCAAATGGATCTGGAGAGAGAAAAGAGAGGGGGAAAAAATGGATGGTGACATCAATAGAACTCAGCCGGAATGTCAAGCTGGATGTGTATCCCCCCCCCTCCCCGGGAAGGTTTAAAAGGATCAGACAGTTCGCGACGTGGTCCCCCCCCCTCACCTTCGATGGCGAGCCGGCGGCGGGGCCAGTTCTTCCCCTCCCTGGAGAGGAGCTCTCGGAGGCGGATGCTGATGATGTGCTCCTCCAGGGCGAACTCCAGCGTGTAGAAGCGAAGCATCTCGAGCCACAACTGGCCCAGAGACACGCCCTTCCCGAGGTCGAGGGCCAGACGAGTCTGGGGGCGGGGGGGGACAGCATGAGAGCAGACCGTGACAAGACCAGAGAGAGCTCCATTAAAACTTTTTTTGGGAAGGAGGGTTATTTGATCCAAGCCGTTTGCTGAGTGGGTGTTCTTGTAAATCGGTGGTCATCCACCTTGGTCCTCAGGGACCCCCTGCCCGTGCATGTTTTAGATGTGTCCCTACTCCATCACACACGTTGTTCAAATGAATGGGTCATTATCAGGCTTCTAACAACTAACTTGTATCAGGTGTGTTGGAAGAATCATCTAAAACATGCAGGAGGGCCGGGACAGCTGTAAATGGAATTAGATTTAGCATTTAGGGTTACCATTCCCCCTGTGTGCCCAACATGAGGTTTGGGCTCTGGCTTCGGCTTCGCCTCCCCCCTGCCGTCGCTTCGTCCCTCGTTGGTGCTGGGCGGTCTGTGCGCCCATCCCACAAATATGTCCATCTCCACTCCAGTCAGATGATACTCATCCACGGTCTTCACATCGAAGCCTTCGATCTTAACGACAACAACAAAAGTTAGGTTGGCTCCTCCTTTTGTTCGGTTCAATCAACAACAACGACAACAACAAAAAGGCACGGCCCACTTTAGTACTGGTTAGTACCGGTGTAGCTTACCCAGTAACCCAGGTAAACTGGGAGGATAGGTGTTCTCCTCTGCTGGAGGAAGAAGATGACCATGAGGGAGAAGGAGTAGGACGGTATCCCTCCTTCCGCTTGGCAGTCAATGTGGCACAACTACAAAAGAAGAAGAGATTTGAATTACATGTTGTCAGGGGACTCCTGGTCTAGAACAAGATGCAAGAAGGGAACTCCACTCATTTCTCCTCCAGCCTTACCCGTGCCCAGTAGCGGAAGGCCAGGACCAGGGGAATGAGTCGAGGTTCCAGTTTGGCCAGTGCAGCTAGGTGGTTGGTGGTGAGGCAGGCAACGTCGTTCCCGGCACTCACCTTGCACATAAGCCCGCTGGATAAGACAAGAGGACGAGACGACTTAGAAGATGACCCTGAACAGTGGGATACCTTGTATCGAAATGAAAATCGAGCTTAATGAGAGCTGGGTCGTACGGGACGCTCAGCTGGGTCTCTGGGTTTTAGAGAGACAGATGGTGTGTGTGCTTGACGTCCCGGAATTATGTTGTAGGAAAAACAGTTGGACACGTGCCCCGTCAGGAGAACTTACCTATTGATATCTCTGCAGAATATCACAGGGACTTTCGCATGAAAGTCAGACTCAACCTCAGAAAGTTGAGCTGTAAAAACAGAAAACCAAACAAGAAAATATTCTCGTTAGTGTCGTTGAAGGTATACACTCCTCATTAGTGTTTATGGTCTGCGCTGTGTATTTGTGAAATTATGTTTTAAATGTGGATAAAGTGTCAAACTGATTAACGTGAACACTTTAAACAATGAATGTAGCTCTAGAGTGGGGGGATAAAGAGCTCATTGAGTCTCACTATAGTCCTCATGCTAATGTTACAGCCTCAACAAAGGATGCCACTCAAAGTCCAACTAACCACTGTTCTTCAGGATTTCCAGTACTTGTATCAATACATCTGGCTGTGTCATCTAAGGAAACAGAGAGAGCAGAGGGCATTTAAAGACATACCGGCTGATATTGTTGTCACTTCTTTTAATGTCCAATTTCAACCTATCCTGACCAGTACTTCTCGTTATCATTTGTATAATTTCACTCCCAAAACCAGTTGCCTCCTATTCAAGGTCATCGCTGTGTAGAACAATAGGTGACAAGGACAAGCTCGCCATAGACCTCTGCAGTCTTCCTCGCATTGTTACAAGGCCCAGAGAAAGTGGAGACACTTACGGCGGGGGGGTAGGTGACGTCAATGTTGATGTCACTCGTTTTGAAGGCAAATCGGGTAAGGCAGGAGCCATAGAGACGGAGGGAGCACGCTGGGAAGGAAGAAATAAGCGCATTAACGTCACAGTGCCACGCACGTAGTACTGCTCGTTACCGCTGAATTAGGCTGACGAGGTTTGGGACAGGGGTGTGAAGATTCTAGGTCCACACACACACACAAAAAGGGGACCCTTCAAACTCTACAACGTTCTATATTTACATATCTGAACACGCCGTCACACCAAAGGCTATATGCATATGTATTATGCGGCATTAACCTTGGTGTTTTGTAGGCTACTCTCGTTGGAGAGTGAATGGCCGACAGACACCTTTTTCGCTAATTGTCAAAATGAGAAAAACAACATTACCCAGCATACCGCTGAAAAAAACGAAGGATTTTTAAACGCTGGACATTTTGAACTAGGTGTATATCTACACATTAAAGTCTGACGGTGGTCCATGACAGACCGCCTTTACACTAAAAGTCACCTGCTAGGTGTAGCTTGATGGTCTCTTCCATCCTGGTGACCACAGCTTGACGGACCTCGAAGTCCTCTTCGGAGATGCCATGCTGGCTGGCGGTTTCCAAGATGGCAGCATCCACCGCTCTCAGCTGGGCAGCGGAAGGTGGAGGCAGTGCACGCAACTCATTCTCCTCCTGCTTCTCCTAAAACAGCAGAACGAGACGACAGCACATTCCCTCTTAAACAAAGGTTTGAGAATCTTACAGGTAATGGAATCGTACACCCGAGTGAGGCGAAAATAAGTCGAAAATGCTACAAAACGTTGTGTAATACCATAATGTTCCTCTTGTGTCTCTTCTCCTTTATGTGTTTGTGGGCCCCTTGTATGTTCTCAATGTGCACTGAACACAGTTTGCATACGTATTGGAAGTTAGGGTACTCAGGAGACTGCTGTGAAGAACAAAATGAGACAAATAAGCCAATCAGGACCGAGGAGCTGTTGATAGAGTCCAACCCCAAACTTTGGATAGGCAAATGAGAAGACAACATAAGCTCCATTACAGCCTTCCCAAACGATCGCTTGGAAGCACAAACAACTAGAACTACTCAGTTAGGTGTAGCTTGACATGGGAACGCCCCAACCCTTACCTTCACCAGTCTGTGAATGTAGTCCCTGTACAGGCGCTCCTCTGCTTGTTTGAGGCCAAGCTGTTGGTCACTAATCCCAGCGCCACCCTCCATCCCTGATCCAGCCGCCCTGCCCTCCTGGACAGGCAAGCCCACAAGCACTCCAGCATTCTCGCCTGCAAACAACCGAATATATACAGGCCGACATTCCAATAAGATACAGCCTCAGAGTGAATCTTTGTAAAATGACAAGTGTGCAGCACAAAAGTTGAAGCCCATTGAAAATTGACTGTCACAGTTGAACTTATGGAGTACATAATAAGTCTAAATACACACCGATTGGCTTCTCTTTCACGTGGGCTGCCTTTGAGGGCTTTGTCTGCTCGGTGGGGCCTTTCTCTGGGGCTTTAGGCACCACAGTAGGTCCACTGTCTGGGGCCGGCAAAACCCTGGAGGTAGAAACCTGCCCTGCCTGTTGCTGCCCTCCCGCTTTCCCTTTCCCCCTCTCTCCGGAGCTGGTTCTCCCAGTCAGTCTGCGGGGCTTCCCTCGTCCCTGGTCCTGGGGGCCGTCTATGGGGGCCTTCCCTAGCCCATGACTGCCCGCTTCTTTATGACCATCCTTTGCAACAGTGACGTTTTCTTTGCTTCGGCTGGCAGACCTGGGGCCCTCTTTCTGTGCTGGAACCTCTTTTAGGGACTTGGTGGATGGAGCTTTGACTCCTCTTGCCTCGTTGCGGGAGGTCTTAACTGATTTCAGGGGGCTTTTGGACTCTTCCATGCCTCCCGTCCTCCCTCTCTTTATGCCCCAGAATGAAGAAATGCCTCAGATGATAATGTGACCAGGTTGGTAGAGATCAAGATCAATGAAAACCTGCAAAGGGGAAATTTGACATTCTTAGTAATTATCATGACAGGCAACATGAACAATAAAACAAAGTTTACCATGCCGGGTCACGGTCCCACAAGCTGGTGGGATATACACATTTGCAAATGTAATGCCAACTAAAGCGTTTATACAAACGACCTTTTCAACCACACCAATTCCGAAACTGATGGAAATGAAACTAATAGCCTAAGGTTTGAAAAGGAAGGCATGCCCATCCCACAATACCGGCTGGATAGAATTTCCCTAGCACGAACTATTGACTTTCTTTTAGCTGAAGTTGTTGATGTATGGAACGAGGCTCGCAATTACAACAACAACATATTGCAGATACGAGATTACTAACAAACTAGCTACTTAGATCGAAGTTACATACTTAGTTATATACGACTTCCCTACGAGTACCTGATAGCAGGCTAGAAGTTCACTCAAAACAAACAAGAACCAAACAGTGTGAGATAACAAACACTGCATCTCACAGCACGACCTTCACACGCTTGTTGACACCATGATCGGTGTGTACTCGAAACAGTACAAAAAGCGATAGCACCACCATATTATCTTGTTAAACAGATATAACATGTATCAAAGCATCGCCAGATAGTAAACTGGCTAGGCCAGTTGGATAGCATTGGTGCTAACGTAAGCTAGCTAGCAAGCTAGCGCAGCCAGCTAGTTGACTTGGAAATCATTGTTGATTTGACAGAGCAAGACATCATACATGCTCAAACGCGAAGATAATTGCCTCACAAGCAAACTGAATACAAAGAAGCATGTGTTGTCTTACTTTTGTGTGCAGATTTAGTGCTAACTATGTCACTAGTTGTTCTCCATCTTCCTTCTCAGCGCTTTGTTTTTCACATCCACACAGGCCTGACCAAAACAGCAGCCACGGACGCCATGTTACACTCGCTGCATTGTGGGAAGCTTGATGATGTGCGTTGTGCAGACTGTGGAACCCAAGGGAACCCAAGTCTGAAATGTTCTTCTACCACAAGAGTTCTGCAAATAAGTGTCACAACTAGTTTATTAATTGCACATCACAGAATATAGCCTATACGTATTTATATTCATATAGCCTATCCAATGTTATTTTACGGACCCCTAAAGATTATATAATCTAATCAAGAAGATGAGCTATTTTGTGTTGCATGTGTTGGTTAACTATTAATAATTTGCGTTCAAAGTTGTTGTTAGCATTTTTCATTCAATTTGCTGCACACAGTGATCTTGAGTGTAGTTAGGATGGAGTTATGTAACTCCGCCCTCCCAACGAAACTTTTCTTGGTCCAGTCATTGCATTTCGTGACCAGACAAATCCCATTTTACTGTTGCAGTTTAGTCCCACAGTTGGTTCACTCACATAGACATAGTAGTAAACATAGTCTTGTAAAAATGATTTTCGGTGCGTTAACATTATGTATGTGTTTATGCAATCTTATCGATGGTAAACAAAAAGATTTTTACACTTTCAAGGTAGTTAATAGCAGAGGAAGATTAGTGTCTCTGGACAAATACAGGGGTTCGGTAAGTCTATCAAGATCACACAGAACATGTACCTGGATCTAAACCCTGCTGCGTTACTGCCCAATTTGCAATGTGCATGCATTAATGTTATGCATTTCATAACCATCTTCTAGTCATGTTAAATTATCTTGCATTTTTCTGAAGTTAGTCTAACCCATTAATTGTAGCCATCATCAGTCTACGTGGCAACCCCGAGCGCAAGTAGTACAGTAGCCTAGTCAAGTTTTAAATCAGGAAAATCACGAAGCACATAGAAAATGATCAGTTCAATGATTCTACTTTAGCCACAATTTACGAATAGTAGCTAACACACATTTGAAATAGCCTGTGCGTTTCTAAGATTAGCCTGTTTGATTGTTGACGATTCGGCGAAGAAAAACATTATGAGATTAGAAATGTTGTTTCCAATTGAGGTAGGCTAGTGCTTTTTCACTGTTCTCTGTGAATGGCATGGATCACCAAGTGTGATGACTTTATGTTGACACTAGATGACAACATTAGACTACAAGATCAACAAACGTAGGTTTTTCAGCACTAGCTAAATTAATCCGTGACATGAATGTTTTGAGATCAGCACGTTTTTCCTCAAACTTTTCTCCGATGGCTAACCTTGGAGCTGAAAGTGCTTAGCCCTTAGTAGCCTAATCCCACATACCACACTAAACCCCATTTAAAGATAGACGAATGCTTCTCTTGAAATTCAAATGAATATTCCATTCAAATAACACATTAAATGAAGGGCATTCATCTTCAAATGTTTATTAAGTGAACATGTAAAAACGAGTTCTTGAAGTGCACCTGAGTGCACCTGAGATACCCATTAGATTAAAAAACGTTTTTTTAACACAACAATCTCCTTTGGCTTTTTTGCCAAGCCAGAATTAAATTGAATCCGGACCTGCATTTTTTGTCCTCGCATAGGAGCAACATACCAGGCATGTTTTTGTTGTGATAACCATATAACTATTGCAACAAAAACATGCCTGGTCAATAGCCATATAACCATTATCATTATGTTGATTCTATAGTATTTTCCTCGTGTTTTCCATACAGGTGTCCCTGGTGGTGAATGTAGCCAGTGAGTGTGGTTTCACAGAGGAGCATTACAGAGACCTACAGCAGCTGCAGCGGGACTTAGGGCCATACCACTTCAACGTGATGGCCTTCCCCTGCAACCAGTTTGGCCAGCAGGAGCCTGGTAGTGACAACGAGATTGACAGCTTCGTGCGTCGTGTCTATGATGTCTCCTTTCCACTTTTTAGCAAAATTGCTGTGGTGGGAACCGGGGCTAACAACATCTATAAGTACCTTGCAGGTGTGTATCCTGGCAACAGGTGGTGAAAAAAAGTAGATACCAACAGTGCACTAGAGGTCTTTTCATGAATGACAGTGCTTTAGGACTTAATTAACACCAGTGTTTGTGGTTTCTCTCTGGCATACACATGATGTGGGTGGTTTAGATAATTGGAGTGAGGACCAGCAGGTTATGTAGTCGAGAAACTGGCAAGCCATTGTTAACCTGGAAGATTGCATAAACATTGTGAAAAGTCACTTGTTTTTCAAACAGTATGTGTACAGCCATACTTTAGGACTTCTTAGTTGTTTTATTTATTTATTATATGCTTTCAGAGGCCACTGGGAAGGAACCTAACTGGAATTTCTGGAAGTATCTCATTGATGTAAATGGAAAGGTAGTCGATGCATGGGGGCCAAGTGTTCCTGTCAAAGAAATCAGACCCAAAATCACGGAAATGATACGCCAGATCATCGTAAAGAAGAAAGAAGAACTTTAACACAAGACTTTAAATCCCAAATAGGGTTTGTGGTTTACTGTATGTAACCATCACATGTTTAGTGATAGTTTGAATGCCATCAGGCACCACAAACACAACTATCATTTATGTGTGTTGTTGTTCTTTTTGTTGGTGAAGGTTTGTTTGTTATCCTTATTAAAATAGGAGTGTCACCACTGTCTTGAATTCACTTTGTCATGGTACATTTTTTAAATAAATAGTTTCATCATAATTATGCATTAGTAACAATCAATCTTGCTCCATAAAAACGTTCTGTTGACATGTAATGGGGAATCTTTGTCCAACTGTCATTTTAGATTACAAATTAATCCTCTGAAATTCTTATTTGAGGGGAATGTTATACTTGAGTGGAAATGTTCGTCATACACTGTAAATGGTCTGTGTACAACAAACTCCTCAAAGTGGAGGATTTTTTTCTTTAATGTTTCCAATTGTCTAAGCAGAAGTGGTTGTGAAAGTTGGACATCTTAGCTTGTCTTTTTTGCAGTCAAGGTTCTGGAAAATAGTCCTCGGAGAAATTAGATAGAAAGAACCTTTATATATTTGTATGCATGTCATACAAAGAGAAGGCATGTTGCTAACACGTTGACCACCAATGAACAACATCATTAATTGCGTTTCGCTGTTATAGTCATTTTACATGGTCGATGTTTTTCAAAAGTGGTTCTGGCATCTATTCGGGCCATGGACTTAGGTGTGTTATATGTGATATGTATATGTTATGAAATATGTCATGCCTTGAGCATAATTCTCTTGCAAGAACGAGTTATCTTTACCTTTCAAGATGAAAGCTGTGTTTGATGTCCTCACACAGCTCAAAGGAAAATAGATAGATATATACTTTATTAATCCCGTGGGGAAATGTAGGTATCTCTCACAGCTCTCATACCAAAAATAACCACAGACAATATGTACAGACAACACAATACAAACAGACAACACAACAAGGCCATGTACAGTGTAGATAAGATGCAGTGAAAAACAGTGTGGAGTCACAGTTAGTTCAATGACAGTGTGGACAAAGGACCTCCTAAGACGAAATAAATAGTAACATTTCTCACAAGCTAGCCTCAAAAGACAAAGATGAGACGAGTGTCCCTATTAAAATCGTATCTACAACATTTGTTGCATAATTCAGACTACGTCTTCCACATGACATACCGAGTTCTTAAATGAGGCATTAGATAACAGTTACTGACAACTTCAATTATTTTTTACAGTGCATCACACAGAAACAATTAGATCTTCAAGCGGAAGGCCACACTTCCATTTCTGTGAAATCTAAAATAAGCTATGAGTAGTAAGTGAGCCTAGCCGAGCATCTATTGTGTTAGTCTCTTTGCCATCCACCAATTAGTGGAAATTAGGGTAAAGGGTTTTAATCAAGCACCATTACTAATTTCTGGGGATCTTTGTGGAACAGTAAAGCAGCATTTAAAAGCTTGACAAAAATGTTTTATCTGCCTTCCCTGGTGGCCTCAATGCTTAAAAGTGTAAAAGCGGAGGTTCTGAAAAACTGGTCAGTAAATACCAGGGCCACAGAATGCGGTGGGGGGGAGGGGGGGGGGTTAGTCAGAGGGACCCCTGTTTGTCATCCCACTTTTGAGAATAATCTTTTTTTTCTGATGAGCTGTAGTCTACTCAAACACCATACACACATTTCCCGCTGTCTCTCGTTTTTCCACTATTCCCCAATTATATAATAAAGGAGAAGTAACCGACACACCAATTTTGGTTTCTAAAACATTTAATTTCAACGTTTATTGAAAACATGTATGTCTGCAACTTGAGTGCACATGAACTTTGTGCATGTGTCCCTTCTGTTAACGCAGATAATATCGCAAACAATACGTTCATAACCACTTGTATTGGTCAGATGGGGATTTTAGAAGACAATTTGTGTTGCTTGGCGGCACAACTGGTACAAACGCTCTGACAATAAAATAAAATGAATCTGATATCTGTAGACGATAAAAGACCGTAACAAACACGACCAATCATTGTGTTCGGACCGAATGCAATGATTGGACGGGCTAATTGCCTGTCTACCTCTCTACCTACGCACCACAGTCAGGCAGCATGCTAATGTTTTTAGGGGAGTGGCTTTGAAGGGAGGGGGTGGTATATGTGTTAGATAAAACTCCAAAATTGCTAGTGTAGCTACATTTACCAACAATGCATTTAATAAGTCATGGGATCCTTTTAAGATACAATTAATATGTTTTATTAAGATTACAAAGTGTTAATAAAATAAATAAAAAGTGTTAATTATATCAGTAAGGGTACGGGTTGTCATAAGATGATACAATTATTAGTCAGTAGCTAATAAGGTGTGTGTTAATTACTAATTTACTAAGACCTTATTGCCTATAACTCATGCTTATTACAAGTACCTGGATGTAAAGTGTTTATTAAAGAACACTGTATGTAATCTGTATTATTAGATTAACATTCATGAAGCATGCAGCTATTATTTAAAGAATTGTGTTTACCTCAACACTTCTCAACCTGTCCTGATCTCCTTCCCTCAAGGATCTATCTGCTTTTGTCTCATATATTTCCTACAAAAAGTAATCAAGCTAATTCATAATTTGTGAATTATGTGACTTGTATTTCATAATTTTGCAAAGTACAACAATATTTTTGCTGAAAATACCTCTATTTTAAAATAATCATGTTTTTCTCATGAAAAGAATTATGACTCTCACTGTACTGTAAGGCTGGGTGTCATCCTGCCCTCACCTCTCATATGCAAACATTTGGAGTTGCTGGATGGGGTCTCTACTTGGTGGCTCTCACACCTCATTGTGTAACTTACTGTAGCATTGCTGGTCATTTGTTGATAAGTAAGGGTCTAGAAGTGGTCTGATTGGTTGTTCTTGGGTATAAAGCGAATTGTGAAGCATTGTTCTGTGGATTCTTGATCTCCTGAGACCTTCTCCTCAGCTCTGGCTTGTCCTTGCACTCATTCTCCTTGCTCACCTCTTGTTGTCTCTCTGATTTACAATAATCATGGTAGATAAGAGTTAACTTTCATTTTGTAACATGTTTGCCTTGTAATTGATTTCATTAATTTGCAAAGTCATTAAATGTATATTTCATTTAACCTTACTTTGACCATTCTTGCTCTGATTTAACCCATAGAGTCAAATAACTGTAATTCCATTGGTATAATTTGGTTCATGCAAACACACTGTTTAGTTTCCCATCTACCCAGAAAAAATAACACATTTGATTATGTAAACAGCTTTTTATTTACAGTCGTCATATCAGCATAATTAAGTTATCTACAAATTCCAATACCCAGGGTCTGTGCTTGGGTATTTCATCAGGTACAAGTATTCCTTCATCAGTGAGTTCATTACATTTGGTAATAATCATGCCAAATCCCAAAAGTAAGTACTTTGCTTACTCAAATAGTAGTTGTGGATCAAAAAACAGCAGGAGCAAAACAGACAGGGACGTAGCTATAGGCGGTGCAGCCGGTGCGGTCGCACCAGGGCCCGCGACATGAGCCCGGCGACGGGCCCCGAAAATGCAAAGTTCCGGGCCCCTTCATGAAGTTACATTGTGTTACTGCTCAACAAGCTGAGTGTTAGCATGGGTCGCTCACGTCACAGATTAAAAAAAAGACGCCTTCGCAGCGAAACAATCTTAATGTATAGAAGTGTCTATAGCAAATGATCCCACTGATGGTTTCACCAACATTTTGTCATTTCCATAAGCATGATATTTAAGTTTGTTTTAAGACAATAAATCAAATGAATTTGTTAAATAAATAATTGTATTCAATTGTTTCTATACGATGTTACGGTAATGAAAGGCATACTGGGTCATGTTAGTTTACTTTGTTTCTAAGCAACAGTCGGCTAGTGTACCTAATAGGGGTGTAACGATACACTCTGCTCACGATTCAATACGATGTATCACGATACTGGGTGTACAATACAATACAATACGTATCATCAACATTTTAAATTAAACTGAAATTCACTTTACAGACTGAAACATTAACCTTGAACATTTCAATAATTTTCTTTGTTGTATGTACATACAATTTAGTTAACTCCGTTCAAGCAATTTCTGTGAATGCAATGAACGCACGCATGACGCAGGTGCAGAGTAAGTTGCGTGCTGGTAGCTCAACCAATAGGAAAAATATTTCCATAACTCTACGATACATATTGTAAAAATACAAATGTAAAATAAAAATGTATTGCGTTTATACATATAAATGTATATATTTATATTCATTATATTTATATTCATGTTTTTATAATATTTGTCTGATTAATGTCAAAAAAGAGGGAGACAGATGAACTGCAGCAACTGGATGGTAACCAATATTCCGCTTCGGCAAAGGTAAAGCTTCGGCTGTATGTGACAATACACTATGAGGTACAATACTGCATGTATGCTGCAATATCGCTCTGTATTACCTAGAAACTGCAGATGCATTGCTCAGCATGACACAGCGGCCTATATAAAAGACCAATAATCCTGACACACTCCTCTGACACTGTTGTAGTAGATGTGTGTGTCACTGTAATGCATTTGCTGCTATAGCTTTCTTGCCTTGAAATGACATTTTCAATTATGGTTGTGTTTTTTGTACAGAAAAGTCGCCAAATGTCAATGATAAGTGTCTTCAGTGTTCAATGTTTCTTCAGTGCATTAAAAACTGTAATACTGGTGCCTCTGCCAGTCTATGAAGGACCTTCCACGTTGATTGTTGTGACAGTAGCCATGAAGCACCTCTGAAAGAGGCGATCTGGGTCAGGAGGTTGATTGTCACAGTCTAATTTGCCCCTCAGGAAATGCTTCCGAAGCCCTTGTGGACCAGTGGGGGCAACACATTGGCTTGGTCCCTGCTGTTGACTTGGCTCATTACCTGAAACACAAAGCCCTTTTTGACATTTGACTCTTGTCAACGATTGAATGAAACCAATGAAGTGTGGTGAAAAGAAAATAAATGTTTCCGTATACTGTCACACAAGTTACTGTAATTGCACAGGGGATAGGGGTTATGCGGAAAACACTTCCGTATTCGGTAAAAAAAAGTCTCATCAGTTCCGGATCTGTACATTCTATGCTGACATGGCGCTGTTTTACACAAGATGCCTCCAGTTTCCAATTTTATACTTTTGGTGAATTCTGCACCAAAAAGGTTGAGGAGGGCAGCCTTTAGAAGGAAAAGCGATTCCCAATTGATCTGTCGACTAAGACTTACTGTAGGCGGCAGCCACGTCTCGTTCGCGTCATGTCACAAAGTAAATAACAATTGCAGTCTGCAATTGCAATCTGAGTGAGACTGCGTCCCCCGGTACTAGGCTACATTGTTTTGACGTTAGCCAGAGTCAGAGTCAATGTTGTATTTCACTCCATTCTACACCAAAAACGTCAGGGAGGACTGCTTTTTGTTGATACAAGCCTGCTGAAGATAGCCAGGTTCTCTGATTTCTCAAAGCGAGCCTGTTTCATTCGAGGTCCTTCGCCAAATGTGTATATTGACCGGTTTAGAGCGAAATACTCTTACTAGAGCCTGGAATCAAACCAGTGTTTTAAGTGATTTAGCATGGGTCTCCGGACATTTTACACTGAGGTACGAAGTAAAAATCACTGTTTGGATTTTTTCGCATCTGTACTTAACCAGTTTGGATACATGGCTTCACAGTTAAGTAATTAAAAACGCCCAAAATGCTCAGAATAATAAAGATGTTATTGTTGATTGTGTAAGCTAGCTGGGTTTGCCATTGGGTTAGCACAGCAGCGGAAGTGGTGAGACCTGTTTTCCGGTTTAGTCATGTGACGTTCGACATATACCCCATTGTCGGACCAGTTTGACACAAAAGATAATTGACATTGTTATGAAAATTAGAACCTATTCTTCTTTGCAAACAGAATGCCTTGTGATTTTCAGGCCCAGAGTGCAGTGGGGTTAGCCTGGTCCTAACCAGACTCTCGTACATTTCATTTGTACATTGAGTCTGGACTCGCTCCATTGACAAGCGTTAACTTCCTTGAAGGCAGGTACTCTGTTGAAGAACTATTGGATCTGTCCAGAGCCACTCTGGATCTGCCATAACCAATCGCAAGTGTTCCCCTTAGCCAACTCCTTCACCACTAACGGAGCTAGCTGGAAAACCACACAAACCCCGTGGTGATCAAAGATTGTTCTTGCTCCGGCTTTAACTTCTGGATATTCGGCAGCGTTGCCACAATGGACCGAATGTCTTCGCTCGCATCTTTCTCCGCCGCCATTACGGAACTACAACTCAAACTAGGTGCTGAATTCCCAGACCTAGTACAGAAAATTGAGCGGAAGTACGTAGGAGGGCAGAGCCAGGCTACAGTGGGGTATGGACTCACTGCAAAAGCAGTTTTTTACAGCATCCTGAAATCAGCCACCTCATCACAATGAACTGTTTCAATTTAGTGTGAACATACATGCTTTGATTTCACCATATATGAAGGCCTTTCCTGTGTCAAACACATTTCTTATAACCCATGTAAACACATACATCAGGTTATGCAGATTGACTGACAAAAAACATGATGGTAAAGAAGGAAAAAATGAAAGGATATAGATCACAAGAAAGATTTTTCTTTTGAAAAAACTGGATCAACCAATCTTTGCTCCCTGTCTGTAGCTAACATAGTCAGATTTCAATCACATGAGCAAAGGGTTAACTGGCATAGTAGACTGTGGAGCATGACAACAAGGCAAGAATTCTACAGTAGCAATATCAACAAATGTCTCAACCTCTACAATAATTGGCCAATTTTGTTCTAGTTCATAGTGTGGGGTGTGAAGTGCCAATGGCTGTCATGGTTACACAAAACGAAAGAAAGGAGGCTATATTTCTCTAAATATGTATATCTTATCTCTCTACCTCGTCTTCAAATGCAGCATGTTACACTGAAACTGTTTCATAGAACGAAGTTCTACCACAAACTATGAGGGACTTGTTTGGTCACATTGTTGTTTTGTCATATTTACTGACTTTTTCACGCATTTAATTTGTCAAATCTAGAACTGGTAATCATATAATGCAGGGCAGTATTATGGTCATACCTATCATAAATATATTGCATTGTACTGACCTGGAGATTGAAGGGGGAGCCCATTGTCCAAGCCTCTGGGTTTGGTGGCAATGAACAAATAGCAGAGCACACAGATGGTGATGATGAAGGCTAGCAGAACCGCAGCTGCTATGGAGAGACCCACGAGAGCTCCCAGACTGCAGTGAAATTAGATAGGTCAGTTCATCAGCACACTTTCAAAAACAATGAAACAAATGCTCTCTGTCAGTACGACTATGTAATTACAATAAAATGGCACAACTCTGTTTAGAACTTTCTGAAGAAGATGTTAAAACTTATCATCCGACGGGGGTCAGATGGCTGAGCAGTTAGGGAATCGGGCTACCAATCAGAAGGTTGCCAGTTCGATTCCCAGCCTGACAAATGACGTTGTATCCCTGGGCGAGGACCTACTTGCCTCAGGGGAATGTCCCTGTACTGACTGTAAGTCGCTCTGGATAAGAGCGTCTGCTAAATGACTAAATGTAACATAGGCCACATTTCCTATTTGTTAGGCTAATGTAGCGTACATTTAGAATATGCATTTTGAAGAGATCACTATGCTGACTGACTCATTCTGTTGGAGAAGGAAGCTATAATCCAGGTAGTTTATCCAATTTAATTCTGATGGTTCCTCTTTTATTATGTGAATAGAACTAAATTGAGTAAATAAATTATTCAAAATAATTCGAAAATGTTCTAAAATGGACTGGACATGTTAAGTTTAGCCTATAGGCTAATACAGCTGATTTGATGTTGGATCATTCAACGTTTAAAAACCAAGTTTTCCGACAAAGCTAGCTGGCTACAGTTAGGCTATATTATATCCGAGATGCAACAGGTAGGCTATAGCCCAGGATTGTAGGCTATAGGCTACTCTTTAGAAAACTTGAAGCTTCCATATAATTCGCTAAATCGTCATTTGCGCACCTGCTGTAGGTCTTACCTCAGCCACCACATGTATCCATACTCATAAGGGAAAAAACTGTTGGGGTCATCGCAGCAATATTTCTCATCGTTAAAACCGCAACAAAAAACTGACCGGGCGTCACTGTCCGATTTGGGGCACGTGAATCCATCCACAAACACTTTCTCTGCATTGTAGTAGCTCTTGCAGTCTGCGCTCATCCTTACTCGAAATCCACGCGTGGAGACAATTTTGTAAATGTTCAGGGTGGTGAGATTATCATACTAGATAAAGTCTTAACCCGTCAAATTGCAGTTCGAAGTGATCTAAACTTTTTCAGTCAAAAAGTAACACAGGTTCTTGTCAATGGTAAAAAGGTTGCACTTTCCCCGCCAAACATCCCTACCCACTGGAGCTGTCTAAGGTTCTGAACAGTTTCTCTCAATGTGAGATGGGGACAGAGAGTGAAGGCAAAGAGAGATAGAGAGAAAGGGATGGAGACAGAGAGAGTGGTAGGCAGAGAGAGAAAGGGGAGGTGGGGGTTGCTATGATATTAAGTGAAGGACCCCCCCTTCACTCAATTCTCAATGTCTCCCTCTCCCTCTCTCTCTCTCTCTCTCTCTCTCTCTCTCTCTCTCTCTCTCTCCCTCTCTCTCTCTCTTGCTCGTTCCACTCTTTCCCTTTCTGCTTATTCAAACTTTGTAGCAAAGTGCGAACTATCTTTTAAAGGCGACACATAAATAACACATAAATTAAATTAATCTAAAGCACATCATTCTGACTTGTAATGTTCTCAAATGAATAAGAGATACAGTTAGATTCCAAACATCTGTTTTAAAGTGTTTTGTACATATGTGTATTATCCTGTGTTCTGCCACCAATATAAACCCAGAATACCATTAGCAGAATTATCACAGGTAATTTATCAGCTCAACTTTAGCTCTTTCTTTCAGAGACATTAGGAGACTCTGGTAGTATCATCATTTCATTCAAGTTTCAAGTTTTTATTGTCAGGTGCACAGAACAACACAAGGTCAGACTGGGCACTGAAATTCTTGGGACAAGACAACGCTAAGCAACCTAGCATAACATAACATATAAGTACTAAGAACATAGTTTACATATATGATCATATAAAATAATAAAATAAAATAATAATAAACATCCTAATATACAAAATAGTATGCAATATACAATATACTATACCTCTAATACACATAATGACCTATACTAACCTTATAGACCTATACTAACCTAAGACAAGTGGGGTACAGTTAGAGCAATAGTGCAATATTGAGCTGAAAGTGACAGTGTGTAAAGTAACTAGAGAGAAATCTATCAATGTCCATATCAATGTCCATTCAAAAGCCTGATGACCCTTGGATAGAAACTATTGTCCAGTCTGCTTGTGCGAGTCCGAATACGGTAGCACCTTCCAGAAGGCAACGGGGTAAAGAGACTGAAGTATGGGTGGTAACAGTCTCTTAGAATCCTGCCAGCTTTCCTGAGGCATTGTGTATGGTAGGGCTGGGAGCTTCCTGCCAATGATGAACTCAGCAGACCTGACCACACTACGTAGGGCCTTGCGGTCCCTGTCTGTCCAGCTCCCATACCACACTGTGATGCAACCAGTCAGAATGCTCTCTATAGTGCATCTGTAAAAGTTAGTGAGAATGGCCAAGTCCATGCCAACCTTCTTCAGAAGAGGCATTTCTGGGCCGCTTTGACCACCTTGTCCGTGTGGGCAGACCAGGTGAGATCATTGCTGATGTTCACCCCTAGGAGCCTGAAGCAGCTGACCTTTTCCACTTCGGATTTGTTGATGTGAAGGGGTGCATGCTCCTCCTCCTGCCGCCTCCAGTCCACAATCATCTCCTTGGTCTTACTGACGTTGAGAGAGAGGTTATTCTCCTGACACCATGATGTCAGGGTATCAACCTCTGTAGGAGCCATTTCTATCCACCTTTTAGTTAGGTTTATTGTAATATTACTTATTTTAGCCACTTGGGGGAGTATTGCACTGGGTGTGGCACGTCACTGGGAATTGGGTATATATACAGGTGTGATCAATCAATTAGGTAAAGGTGTGGATGGAGGGGGAACACACGGTTCTTACCGTAGCGGTGAAAGGACCAAGTTTAGGTATATTTCTACTTTTATAATATCAAAAATCACCCAAAGAGAGCTCATGCCTGGACCACTGGATTATTTGCTACGCGTTGGGAACACTTTGCCGTCCACACTGAGGCTTATAAGATAGCCTCCACAACCTCCTTTTTGGAGGTTGACTCATCACTGCCAGAGATGAGACCCACAATGGTTGTGTCACCAGCAAACTTAACAAGGAGGTTGGAACTGTGCGTTGCCGCACAGTCGTGCGTGAACAAGGAGAACAGGAGAGGGCTGAGCACACAGCCCTGGGGGGTGCCTGTGTTGGTGATCAGTGTGGATGAGGTGCGGTCACCGATTCGCACCACCTGTAGCCTCCCCGTCAGGAAGTTGAGGATCCACTTGCAGAGGGAGGCGCTTAGTCCCAGGTCCACAAGCTTGGAGACCAGTCTGGAGAGGATGATGGTGTTGAATGCTGAGCTGTAGTATCCTCACATACGTATTCCCTTTGTCCAGGTGGGAGAGAGCGATGTGCATTGTCAGGGCGATGGCATCGTCTGTAGACCTGTTGGACTGGTATGCCAACTGCATAGGGTTTAGGGTGGGAGGCAGCGAGGAGCATATGAATGATCTGAGTAGCCACTCGAAGCACTTCATGATGACGTAGGTCAGTGCTATCCGGCGATAGTCATTCATGCAGGTGACTTTGGTGGTCTTGGACACAGGGACAATAGTGGTCCTCCTGAGGCAGGTGGGGAGCACAGACGGGCTGAGGGAGAGGTTGAAGACCCCTGCTAGCTGGTCAGCACAGCCCCTGAGGGCCCAACCTGATATGCCGTCTGGACCAGTTGCCTTGCCTGAACAAATAATTAGGAATCAATCTAAATTTTCTGGTGTTATATACACCACCCTGTTAACGGTAAGAATGATTGGATCAGCGGCAGATCTGGGGAGAGGGGACTTGTGGCCTCTGATAGTACAATGGATCCCAGCTTGGCCCCCCCAGTTGGCATGGTCTAGAACCTCTCCTGGCTTGGAAAAGCGTAATATGGCAGTGACATTGCCAACGCATCTCCCCTCGGAATCTCCCGCCTGAACCAGAGCGCTTGACTGTGTATGTAGCTAGACTGTGTGCAACTCAATCCTCAGCAGACCAGATGACAAACCTAAAACCAAATCCAAGACATTGGACCCTAATAAAATAACATTTTCCCACAATTTATTAACATAAGGATCTACCCCTTTTACTATATATGTTGTCATGTAAACATTGTTTTTCTTTTCATCCAGTAGACTTTACAAAGCTTAGACTTAGCTTTTTATAAAGTTCCACAGCATCCCCGTTTTCCATTACAAATTGTCATGGCGTTCACTTTATTCGCACAGAAGTGATTGCACAGCACCTTTATCTTTACCGTTTTGTTCTAAAGCATCGCCGGTTTCACCGGTAGGTGGTGAAAAAGCCACCAGAGGTCAAATACAAGAAAGAGGATCCATACGGGGTCAATTATGTGAGTAGCAGTCCAGATCAGATCGGAAATAGCCCCTTTCCTCACTGTGCTGTAAAAAATAAAAGCGCCAGCACCAATATAGCTGAGTGAAGATTGTGGATTATCTTCTATTATTACTCTGTCTTATTGCCCCTCCTTTTTGTTGGCTCGGGAACTGAAAGCAGGTATTTCATCTGCCTCTGTTCCCTCAAGTGGCAAATATGTCATTGGTAGCATCACTCACAAACTTGTATCTTATAGTGTATAGGAACTGTCATTTAGAACTTTCAACAAATGCAGTTTGCTCAAGCAGAGTTAAAAATGTTTGATGCCCCTCTTTAATAGGAAGTCTTCAAGTTTCTTAGCTATTTGTAAAAGGTACAAGTATAGGTTCACTGGAACCTAGATATAGGTTTCTTGTCCTGATCCTTACAACAGATTTACAGCAGTCTAACCCGAAAACCTATGTTTAAAAATCGGACTTTCGGCAAAAATAAATTGTAATAAATTGTGATCTAATCATCCAAACATCAGATAGTATACGATACAGTAAAACATAACCTAAAGAACTCTTTAAAGCCTTAATTAAATGGTCTCAAAACGTATCAGGATGAACAGTTAGTCGCTGTACAGTATATCCCGAGGACAGTAATGCATGTTGTAGACATCCCATGGCTTTACAGTTTATGGATTGTCTGCAGCACAAAGGTGAAGGGCAGGCTAAGGTCGCTAAGATAAAACCTTCAAACCTTTCACATCCCGATGACAACCAGCTATTCTCCCACCACACCAGATTACATGATCAAATTACAAGTGAGAGACACGTCCAGTAAAGTGCATACCTACCAGTAAAAATCTAAAATAACTGGTGCATTCATTAACTGTATGCATATGCATGATTTTATATCGTGGATGCATTCTGGGAGAGATGCGAAGCAGCCATTAATATTGTTAATGAATGAATGCATGTCATCTTCTGGAAGGTTTTGTAATCCAGTGTAATCCCAGCCTGATGAAACCAGATAGAGAGGAAATATTGGCAAAAGAGAGGGATTAGTGACCATGGAGTCTGGGGATCCCATGTGATTTCAGCACAAGCTCAAACACACACGACCACACACATGCAACATATTCAGGCATGCATGGCATCTGACTGAGGCACTTTGGTCCATTCATCATTTTGCTCTTTGAAATATCTCAGATGACATGGAAGATGCCCTGTGGTCCTGGGTTGTGTGTGACTTGGACTTGTAGGATTGGAATTGTAAAGTCAGCCTACATTGCAGTTTGCATGCTTATAGGATTATTCTGTGGCACATGCCTCAAAGTGATTTTCATGGTTCTTCTGTTCTACATTTTATTTCTCTATTTACAGGAAACAATTAAATGCCAGACTGTAATCTCTCCCCTTCTCTCATCCCTCTCTATCATCACTCTCTGCTCTCTCTCTCTCTGTGTCCCTAACCATCGCAAATTAAATGTTTCCCGATGCTGATTTTGACTCTGACGTTAAAAAAAAATGAACCCAATGGCTCTGTCAGTTCTGAAAGTACGTATGTAGAGTTATCTAAAAACAAAATGTGATCCATTCCATTCTCTCTAATTGCATTTCCTCATCTCAATAAGGCCATGACGTATTTTCCTGCCTCTCCCAAAGGACGATCCTTGTTCTGGGTCTTGCTGAACGCATGAATCATGATTTTAATTACACCAAACATTATTTCAATTAAAGAGTGTTCTGGTCCTCTGCAAGATAGAGGAGAGGATTGAACTATGGCAGAAGAAAAGACAGGAGACAATCAGATTGGTCTCACCTCTCCCTGACTGACACAGACGGACTCTAGTCATAGCAACAGCCGTTGGAGGACAAAGTGACCTGAATCGCAAGTTTTGGGTCAGTAAAAGATTAAAGCTCCTCTGTGCAAAAAAATACATGCAAAATCATTTTGAAGCTTATCTTGAATAATGTGTCTATCTTTGAGAAGCCTTTGGGAATGCGTAGTTGGTGGTTGGTTAACATACGTATAGCTGTCCACTATGAGTCATGGGGTAGTGATGAATCCTTTCAGCCAGATACAAAAACTCACATTTGCAGTCCAACTCAATCATGACAAATTGAAAATAGAGACAACTTCCTGGAAACAGCGGATTGCTCAGACTGTCCAAGCAGCTGGATTTCTGCCAATCCCTATTGAGCTTTAATCATCTCAATCATATAAAACTACAATTGACTTCATGGAATAGTTATGATCTTCAAAGCCTATACACACTGCTTATGCATATCATGAAGTGTGGTTGGACATAAGCTTTGTGGCTGCACTGTACATACTATTAACGCTATTAAAATAAAATGTTTTTTTTCTCCACTTACAGAACCTTTGTTTCGACCGCACACAGTATTTGGATGAGATGATATCCAATATCATACTAAGTTGATAAGATTCAGAAACACAATTCAGAAGATGCACGTATTTCTGAATATCACAGTTTACTCGCATGTTTCTATTTCAAGATTATTTTCAATTGGATTGCCTACACTTGAGCAGATTATAAACTGTGACCCAAAGCTGACGACATTAGAGTCAAACTTCCTTATCCTCCATATTTTCCAAGACAAGAAGGCAGACAATACAACCATGCCTTTTCTCAAATTATGGGTAGCCTTTGTGTAATATTGTTCACGGATATTTAATCCAGTCTCAGCCCCCTTTAATATAGTGCCACTCTAACTGGATTGGGGATGTTAACCCCAAGGACAATACTGACAGCTGCCACAGCCCCCTGGCGGCTGGCTGGGGAACAGGGACCACGCAGGGGAGAGGGCTGGGCCTCAGCTGGGTGGAGCACGAAGGGAGGGCATGCCTGGAAAGTGTCATGATCTTCTTAGTTCAGAGCACATCGCCACGCGGAGAGAGCAAGAGGAGGGACGGTTCAGTCCGAAAGTGCTTCAAACGTGGAGCGCCAAAGAAGAGATCCTCCTCTCGTCCGTGCACGTTGTTCCGCTTCTTCTCTCTCTCTTTCTATCGTACTGGTCATCCTCAACCTTCCCGCCTGGATTTGGGCTGTAAACGTATGGGTCGGTGATCGAGAGAGGACAGGGGATTCGTCATGGCCGTGGCTCTGGATGCGGTGTGGGTGAGGGTGAAGAACGTGTGCAAACAGAACGGACTCCTCATCCTGTCAGTGCTGGCTGTGGTCATAGGGTGCCTGCTGGGGTTCTTCCTCCGGACCAAGCGCCTTACAGAGCAGGTCAGTCTCCCAACCCATTCCAGAACACCTGTGACCCTCAGACCTGCCTGCACTCATAGCCCCCTCCCTGTAAACATGTCCAGCCGAAGCTGTCACCTGTACACACACCATGACATCTCATCCTGACACTTGTAACAAAGTGTGACCACCTATTTTCCAAAATCAGTAATGTGTTCTTCGTGAACAGGTGGATTTTGGATGTATGGATTATTACAATTCCATACCCCATCTCGTCAGAAAGATGTTCAGCGTTCGGTGTATTCAATGTTTTCAGCAGTTTGGAGATATATAATACTGTAGTTTGATCTATGAAAGGACATAAGTGGCTTGACTCGAGTGATATTTAGTTTTCTTGAACATTATTTCTATGTAACTAAACCCACAGCAAATTCTCAGAAAGGCCTAAAAATAGCCAACAGGGCCTTTTCTTTGACAATGGAGGATTACCATCCAATCAAACAAATGCTTTCAGTAATTGTACATTGAACAGGAGTGCCTCTCTGGACATTAAAGAGAAACTGGAGTCCTTCTTGTTTTCAGTCAAATTAGAAAGAGCTTTAATCATTTTTGTAGTAGAGAGCTGTGGGGTGGAAAGGAAGGGGGAGGCAATCAAGCGTGACTAATTATAGGTGCACCCTCACTTAGGTGACCCAAACATCGTCACACCGTGACGAGAAGAATGCCTCACCCAAGAAATCGCAAATGTTATTTGTACTCATTTAACAACACATGTCCTTTTCTGAATTTTGGATTATTTATTATTTACCTATTGAGGGTAGTGTCATTCAGTTCAGCTCAAATAAAAGAGACAGACATCAAGGAACAAAAGATGTGTTGAAGAAATACCTGCAACAGAAGCCCACATTAGTCTCTGACCAACAACAGCACTCTCTTTTGTCCTCGAAGCTTCTCCCACTCTCTCTTGGTCTCTCTTCCATAAATGAATAACAGAGGTTTTCACAAAATTCCTGAACACAAATATTTTTCTCATGTGTATTACAAAAGCAAGCTTAGAGAACTCACTGGTGACCCTGGTGTGCCAGTAATGATACCCGTATCCAAGTGGCCATCTGAGCAGTACATGACTAAAGCCTACTGTTCGCTCAAATTTAGACTTCTAATGCAGAGCAAGTTTCCTTAAATAGTTCTATCTTTCCTTAAAAATAAGGAAAGATAGAACAAAGAGTTCCTCCAAATAAGTGAGAAAAATCTGTGAAAGGATTTCATTATGGCATTGTATACTCAAAGTAATTATTATCCATAGTCTGTATAGAGTATTCCATTCAAAATCCCCAAAGCAATTGTTAATGTTTCCGCCTTCTCACAACCCACACAATCACAAAGCCCTTTGGCTTTTGCAGCTCATACTACGCATTTTTTATGCAAATAAAACCTTTACACGTTGATTGGGTAGAATTTAGAATATCCCTCAAAATATCTCTACTTTTGCGCAGTGCTATTCAAGACATTCAGGTACCAGGTAATGTAGGTTACCAGTACATCAGTTTGAAAGTTACTCAGTGTTTGACTGTTTATACAGTTTTCACTCATCATTTTTACTGACCCTTCATAGACTTAAAGCGATGAAGGAATTGGCTAACTATTGGATTCTAATGACAGAACCCATGGAACAGTGATTAAAGATGTGAAGCCATGGCCGCACAGTGCAAGCCTACTGTTAAATGATGACCTGCTAGCTGTCAATTCACACTAGATTAATTACACGAAAAGATAGCTATTGCAGAATTACATGTTCTGCTTTTTGTAAGATTTGTCTTTAGCTAAATTAAATGTGTTTCCTATTAGTTTATTGCCATCGGTTAGCCCTTAGGCCTTGTTGGCTTTGAGGCAGTGGTGTAGTTCCTACTAATACAGTTGCTAGCTAAGTTAGCAAGCTAGATAATCATACATTGTTTATTACATTTAATGCAAGGACAAATGCTTGCAGAAACCATTGCAACACCAAAGATTACTCTAACTGTTTAAGAAAATAATTTAAAGTAGCTTATGACAAAAAATATTTGCATGCAAAAAAAACCCCACTTGAAATAAGATTCTGCAGATTGGGATAGGTGATATCTGGGAAAAATCCTGAATGGTTTAACATTCCAGTGTGAAACATGACTTATTCACCCAAAGGAAGGCTCCTGATTTCAATTGCCGTTGTTTTTGGTTTAAAAAAAAACTAAACAAGATATTACACTGTAGTACAAGCGTACCATGTAAATTAAGGTTTTTGAAATGCCTCCAAAGAAAGGACATTAAAATTACCACAAAAACTCTACAAACACTCTAACACTTTTACAAATACAAAGACAATTGCCTGAAAATACAGCTAACCTACTAAGTGACAGTACTTGCAGTGTAAAAGCTGCAGCAAATATCAAGTTGTGTCATTGCATTGTCCAATACGATGGTGTTGGGGTTGTAAGCAACATCATAAAGAACTCAAGAGCTCAGACCAATGTACAATTACAGTACTCCTCCACCCACAACACATTTTAATGAACCAAGTGAGGTATTGAGGCAATAAGATCAGACAGATTTTAGGCCTAATACAACTACCCTTATTGTTACATCCATCTCTCATTGAGGACTTGTGCGAATGCAGTAATAGGGGCCAGAGATTTAGTCCAGTGTGATTCTGGCTGTGTTGTGTCACACTTGGCTGTTAAAAGCAGCACCATGGCTGCTCTCTCGACTAGTCTTTTGGCAATGACTGTAGTTGCTGCTCATGCCCACACACACACACACACACACACACACACACACACACACACACTCACGCAAACACATACACCATACACAGTTACACACACATGCACATATAACACACACACACTCAAATACACACTCCAGAACACGCAAACACACATACGCTGGCCGTACGCAAGTGCTGATCCTGCTCTTACACAGCGTACTAAGCTCTCACTGCTTAATGCCGTACAGAAAAGCTCTTTAGCTGACATTATCATGTACCAGCCTCTCGCTTTCCCATAGTATATTCCTCTATCTCTTCCGTGGACTTCCAATCTTTACAAGCAACACCATCTCTCCCATATCGTTATTCTCATTTTCCATTTTGGGGGTCCATTTTAGCGATATTCCCTTAAATTTTGGTTCTCCCTTCATCCCCATCTTTTTAATCCACTGGACCTGTCTTACCCAGCCCTCATCTGTTCACATCACCTTCTCTTTTTTTCTTATCTTATTCTTCATTGTCAGCCTCACATGTACTCAGTTTGAAGATCTACATCCTTTGGATTGCTCATGACATTTCGTCTTACTGATTAAAATGGTTTAAGCCCAAATGTAAAGGTTCCATATGTACACGTTATTAAACACTTTTTATCCAATTTCAATGTTTCAACCAGAATTACATTATGAACACTTGACAATTTAAACATTTCATTCATCTTAAATTAATCTTTAGTACACCATTCTTTTTTGTGCATTCTTTTTGTAGAATTCCATCCATTTGTTTTTCTCTCTTGTACATTCTTTTTTTTTACTTAAACATACATCAGACATTTACTAAAGATAAATAGCTGTATTCCCTTCTCCTGTCATCCCTGTATCTCTCATACACATCTGTTTTCTTTGCTTATTTCTTTGAAAATGCCCAACATTTTAAACACAAGACATATGCACACAAGGCAACTAAAAAGGCCTTTTAAACATCGAGACCTCTCCTGTAATAATTATCCATAGCTTACATCTTTACATCTGTAGTCAAGCAAGTCTGTATAAATCTAAGGTAGCACGGAGAGAATCAGTAGTTACACATTCAGCCAGATCCTAATTCTGTCCTCATGTCAAGGACAATTTGTCAAGCAATGTTTTTAAAAGATCAGTGCAAATGCACAAAACATCCAACTGCATGGGTGCAACATTTGCCAGTAGTCTAAAAATATAATCAGCCACAACATGTTTTCAGAGCCCAAACATGTTCCCAGACATGTCTGCCCAACCAGTCCAGGATTAGAAAAAAAGATCAGTAAGGTTTTATAACTTTGTATTTTTGACAATTATTCTTTGGAATTGATTGAATGATTTGACTAAACACTTTCAAACCTCCTACAGCTCACAAGTAGGCACACTTTAGGCCTCTCTCCCAACCCCTCTCCACATACACCTTCATTTTTTCACTACTGCTGTCTCCTTTCCTCTTTCTTGCTCTCTCATCCTCTCAATTTCTCTCTCTCCTCTCTCTCTCTCTCTCTCTCTCTCACTCTCACCACTTTTTCTGTCTATTTCTCTTTCGCTCTGTTTTCCTATGTTTGTCTCTGTACCTACATCGGTCTCCCGTGATCTAACTCTGTTGACAAGTACTCAGACGACGGCTAGAGCCCTGAGCTCAGAGAGGGATTATTGCCCATCGACTCCCGTGGCAGATTCCAACGACTCTGCCACCAAAGTGATAGCTTAAGGGAAAGAAGCTTTTTCAAAGTTTTGGCAAACTACCAAGTTTACTCTGATAGAGTGAGGGAGTGGGTGATGGCTGGGGTCTAGTGATGGGTCTGGTTGGACACTGGAGTGTTTTCATCTGGATCGAGGCCAAGTTAGGGATGTAGAGACCTGGGGGGTTTAATGGAGATGTTTCATCCAGGATGTGCTGCAAGAGCAACAGTAATTACTAAAAAGGATTCGTGCTTGACTTCCATCAATTCCTTCAGCTGTCACAAGAAGTATTTTGAGTTCCTCGTTATGAGTTCTTCCCCTGGTCCCTGTCTGTCTCAGCATAGAATCATTCAGAGTCTGATGTGGAATGCTGCTTTGCTAGTGCACCAAAAGAAGCGATGAAATCAGATATGGTAAAATATTTAATGCAGCGTGGCTACAGAATAATCAAAAACTTTTATTTTTCAATTGCACATTGGAAGCACATTTCAAACATTTTGAAAACCTTTTTAAAACAGTCAGCACACAGCCCAACCCAGAGCAGAGGCTCAAAGAAAAAATAACATGACATATAATCAACTACCTTCATCAAAACGTACAATTTAACATCTATAAACAACAGCAAATGAGATATGTTACACCCTGTGCGGTACTGTCTTTCTTCGTAAAACCTTTTGACAAAATAGGACTAAAGCAGAAATAATGCCCCTCAAAAGCTTGGACATCCAGAGACAAAATACTTTTTTCATTTTGTCTTTGACATTGAGTAATTTCACGCACTCGTTTACTAAGAATACAACAACAAAACACCAAGCTACAGTACATCAAACAAGGCAAACAGAATGCAGTATACACTCCATTCACTTTTTAGTTCTTGTCGAAGAACAAGGCCACATGTTTTCATTCCCTTGCAATGCAACATCTCCACAAAAGGTCTCTGATTGCCGACTGAACAACAAATATGTTTTTCATACAGTAAGACTCAGAAGAGAATTACAGTTTTGGATCTGGCCATTTTTTACTTGAGACCAAACTTGAGTTTTGTTTGATAGGATTTGCTCATCAATGAAATGCGCTTCACATTTCCAATGTGTATGAAAGCAATCTAAAAATAACTGCTCTGTAAAGACATTCTAGATTATAATGGATATTACGTAAGTGGGTTCTCACTTTTGTGTCTGTAACTGCCTTGACATTTCTGGGAAGGTTTTCAAATAGACATTGGAACATTGATGGAAGATCTGATTCCATTCAGCCAAGAGCATTGGAGGTTGGTCACTGATGTTGACCTGGCTTGCAGATAGCTTTAGAATTGACATTTCTAGAATGACCTTTTATTGTTTAGCATTACATTACATGTAGTAGAAGTCAAGTTTATTGCCCCAAAAACATGAAAAATTGCTTTAGTTAATTGGCTTGATAATTGACTTGACTGGCTGCACATATCCATCCCTGACTTAACAACCCATCATTAGTGTCCATCCTATAATTCCCAATGAATGGGTACAAATTGCTAGCCTGGCTCTGCCCTCCTACGTACTTCTGCTAAATGTTCATTTTGCTTATGTACTAGGTCTGGGCATTCCGTATATTAGTCGGTTTTTGCCAGCTTCATTTTTGGCGGTCCAACTAGGGAACAGAAGGAGGGGCTGAGAACAATGACGTTGATGTCGCGCCGTAGTTTGAGTTGTAGTTCAGTAATGGCATCGGAGAAAGGAGCTAGCAAAGCTATTCGGTCTGTTGTGGCAATGCTGCCGAAAATCCAGAAGTTAGAGCCATAGCAAGAACAATCTTTGCTGAGTTTTGTTGGTGGCCATGATGTTGTGGCCCCAGCTAGCTCCGTTAGTGTTGAAGGAGTTGGCTAACGTGAACGCTAGCGATTGGTTATGGCAGATCCAGAGTGACTTTGGGCAGATCCAATAGTTCAACAGAGTACCCGCCTTCAAGGAAGTTAACGCTTGTCAATGGAGCAATCCCCGACAAAAAACAATTGTCCCAGACAGCCTCGAAAAACTTGTGGACAGCCTTCTCAGAAGAGAAGCAGCTGTCGTAGCTGCAAAGGGGGCGCGAACTTCATGTAACAGTACTTTGGATAAAAGCGTCTGCTAAAATGAATAAATGTACTGTCCGTTAGAATGGGATGCCCAACAAGCTCATAAACGTGTGATGGTCCGGTGTCCACTTTCTTTTGGCCATAAAGTTTATCTTGGTAGTTGAGAAGTACCACAATATGCTGACTGAACTTGAAAGGGCACAACGTCCTCGAGAAGAGTTTGGTAGATAATAATCCAACATCAAACATATATATATTTTAAATTCTTAATGGACTTGCTGCTTATCCAGCCTGCATATCATCTGAGTTGTTACCTTCACTTGTGAAAACATAAACACTCTATCTCCGACAAAAAATAGTTTATCTTGTTAAGAGCAGAAAATCAGGGAGGTGGTAGGAGTTTATTCATCTGAGAGGTATTCCTTCAAAGAGATGATTTAAATCAGCACATCTAACCACTGTTGATGAGGCAAGCAATGGCTTAGCTCACTCATCATAATTTCAACTGTTTACATGGTTTCATATGTACCATACTTATCACCCTCATAATATACAAAGACATAAATGTCTTCTTTTCAGTCCTGCTTTGCCTTTTGAGCGCTGTGAATACTACTCCCATGTAATTTAAACACAATGGAAATGCACACACAAGAAATTCAAAAACCAATTCATTTAGGCTTCAAACCTAAATGAGTGGTCCATTGTCTATCTGAAAAAATGACAGGTGACAAGTTGCATGCCTACAATCTGAGTCTCATTATGCAGCACTCAAAGTGTGTGAAGATAAAAGCACACTTTGGAGCTGAGCCTGATAATTCCATGATACTGTGGTGTCACAATTGCCATCTTGAATTGCAGGATATTGTAAGCACTGTTATCTAAAACTATCATTTTTTTCCTACCTACAGGAGGTGAAATATTTCCAGTTTCCCGGTGAGCTGCTGATGAGGATGTTGAAGATGCTGATTCTTCCTCTTGTCGTGTCCAGGTAGATTCAGTATTTATTGTCAAATGCCCCTCAAATGCAACTCTTAATGCGTTCAGTTAAATGCTAACAGTCTGTCCACAGTCAAGGGTGAAAACGGAGATCTTAAGATCTTTTTTTCTTGCTTGGTGGATGTTTATTGTGCGTATTATGGCATGGCAGCATATGTAAAGTCATGTGATTTACAGTTGTCTTGATATTGTCAGAGGTGAAGACATTGTGTAATAGTCTCGTGATTTTGGCATTAGATGTCTGCGGAAAAACATTTCGTTATCCATCTGTCTGAATGAAATTAATTGAGATTAATAATAATCTGAAACAAATGCTTTATTATTAGTTATGAGTTATGAGTTGGGTAACCCTGAGATGAGGCCAACTCTGGGTTTTCCGTTCCAGAAAGAGAGGTTACGCAAACTATGGGTCGGTGTCCATGGTAACTGACTCTGAACCTAACCTGCTCCCTAGCAGGTTTTTCATAACAAACTCTGCATTTCTACCTATCCCCTCCCACTTTCTGAGCCTGATACAGTTAGCAGACATGGGGTGTCCTTTCCTGGTTCAGATCACCGATCTGGAAAAAAATGTAATTTGCTTAGCCTTATGTCAGGAGAGGATTATAAGACCACGATTAGACGTGCTTAATTCCCTGATGAATACCTAAGTGAACATTACCGTTTTCCATCACACTCCATAATTTATGTTTGCAACTTGTGGACGTGCACTCAGAACCGACCAAAAGCTTTTTGGCACAGAAATAAAGACAAATCATAATTGTATTTGGTCTTCTTTTGGCCTACAAATAGAAATCCAACTATGAGTATGTGGCGGGGTGCTCCGACTACACCACTCTCACAAACGGGGTGAGAAACCCTCAGTATATTATATCTAAGATGGTGTCCTGTCCAACCAAATGAACTAGTACAAAGGCGGTGGTAATAATGCCTAAAGCATTAGGTAAACCGCCCTGCCACTAATTGGCTATGGTAGTCAATTTAAACCTTTGCGGGCCTCAATTAGGAGGCAGCACGTCAGCTGTGGGCTACCTAAAAGCTCCTGGGTCCTAAAGCTACCCGGTTACAAGTATTTAGCCTATATTGTTCTTACAATTAACCTTATACACCTGTGACCATGTAACTCAGGGTTCTCCAATCCTGGTCCTCGAGGGCCACTGCATGTTTTAGATGTTTGCCTGCTCCAAACACACCTGATTCAAATGAATGGTCGTTACCCGGCTTCCACAGAGCTTGATAACAACCCATTCATTTGAATCAGGTGTGCTGGAGCAGGGAAACATCTAAAACATGCTGGACAGCGGCCCTCGAGGACCAGGATTGGAGAACCCTGATGTAACTGGTGTTCCAGGAAATCAACTTTAAGATCAGCCTTCCTAAGCTTTTGTCCAAATACACCATCTCTTGGTCAGTTTTTTGCACTTGCTTCACGAGATGTAGTTTGTACAACTCCTTTACTGGTAACTGGTAATACATTAGATGACATTCAATTCCACAGTTTTAAATGCAGAATTCACCAGCCATTAATTGAACATCTCACTGTGTGCAGCTATGCAGGCTGATGGACCCCTCCTGGCAATGCCCATCCATGCTCTGTTCAACGAGATCCAAATGTGAAAAAAACATTTTTGTATTCAGTATTCTCATCATTTCAGTGTACATTTAAAACTGACAATTCCACACAAGACTGTAAGTAGGCCTAAATGGGGAGAGAACAACCAGTAGCTTCCATACATAGGCTTCTCTGCATCCCTCTCTGAAGCAGCAGTCAAGTCTCTTCATCATCACAATCATCATCCTCCTGTGATGAATTGCGATGATTCTGTTCATGGTTACTGCTACTACAAGTTGAAATAGGCACTGACTGATATTTGCTTTGTATCATGTCAAATTGAATAAAAACCAAGGTGACGTATAGGCTACAATCACAAGCTCATAGGTCAAAGCAAAATATGCCTTACCTGTTGGTAGTATGTTTTTATATTAAGCTGCTGCCAAGTGTGCTTTGTGCCTGTGGGATGCAGCTACGTGAACTATATTTTATTCAATTCCATACATTCCACCACTTTTTCAACTGTAATATTAACGGACAGTGTGGTTAAATGTTCAATGTATGGTCTGGCTACTGCATCCAAATGTGTGCATTGACTCGGCCAGCAATTGTCTCCCATTTTAGGGTAAATCAAATCAGAGTTCAGGGTAGGGTGACAGTTAAACCCGGTTTCTGGAATACCCCTCAGGTCTGACAATCATACCTATAGCACAAACAAATTGCAAATTGTTCTTACTTTGAAACGGACAGTTGTTATTAAGGTATATTACTTTCTTGCCTTTCCTGTACTATGAGTAGTGCAGTTTCCCTCATCTGAAAAGTCTGCCTGTTCTCCAATTCGACATGCTTGTGTATCATCTGGCAAAACAATGATATTGGGGTATTGTTTACCAAGTTAAGCTCTCTTCTATGCTATTGTGGAAGCTGCAACTCACTTTTGTGTCATGATTTGATCAAAGGAGTACTGTGTATCTTCACGAATACCTATAACCTTTAATGGTGCGTCAACATCCTATGTTCAGAAGCCAAGCAGAGGTCATATCTACAGCACAAACAAGAGCCTTTAAAACTCCCTTAAACCGCCCCACACTAATGTGTGCGTTTATATGCATGTGTGTGAATGATGCAGTCACACAATGCCATCTCCCTTCATACATGCTAAGTCATTGATTAATTCCTGAGTGAAATAATGAATGATAATCGTAGTGTGTTTGTGTGTCAATGTAAATGCACTTTTATTAGACTAATAATTTGATTACATTTGAGATTAGACTTTATTAGATTTAAAATGTTGACATTAAATTAACAGTAATATGTAAAGAACATGTGTAAAGAACCGTGGACATGTGTGAGTGTGAGAGAAAGAGCGGGAGAGAGAATTAAAGAATTAAAGACTGGAAGGCTCAACAAGACACTACGTATTATGAGTTTTTGTTCTTTTAATTTTTGCCATGATGCTTCCCACGCCCAGGCTGGATCAAGTTCAACTTGCGGCCTTGATACGCATGGACCATTCATTTCAATGCTACACAAAATACCTTTACGTAAAAGAGCGATTGAATGAAAACTATTCAACACATGTTTTCATGTGTCCACTGCAGTCAATTGTTCGCAATTCTGGTTTCATGCGGAAAAGCACGACTTGGTTCGACAGCTCAGCTTTTATGTTTTCAAGGCTCAACTGTCAATAACCTGATAAAAAAAATGATCCCATGACACTACATGCAACATTTACAGTAGTTGCTTGAAACAACGCCTGTTTGATTTACATCTCTGTGGATCCAAAATATTATAGTCGTCAGTTCTTTCTGGTTAGATGTTTGGTTTTCTATGAGGAAGGATGGTGGTTCACTCCTTAGCTATGACACTTACGTTCTCTTTGCCTTCCACGTATAAGAAAGTAGCATTTTGAGCATTGTGGATTGGGAATAGAACAGCCTTGCTGACAGTAATATAAACATGTTTGTACATAGAGTACACATACATGTGCACAGTACACAGCCACAATGCTTGTGTGCTGAACCCCTCTTATAAGATCCACAGCTATGCCATACAGAGAAACTAAAGCGTGAATCAAAAACCACAAATGCCCAGACTGGCCTGCAACTGCTGTAGTAAAGCTTCTGACAGAGCATCTGCTCAGTAGTTGTTGTTATGTGCTTGTGTGTGTGTGTGTGCTTGTGTGTGTGTGTGGGTGTGGATGTGGGTTTGTGTGTGCAGAGGGCGCATGTACGTGTGTGTCTGTCAGTCACTGGGCATCACTGTTTGCCTGCTGGTCCTGTATGAGAGTGGTACAGGATTAGAGCTTTAAAGTACATTCAGAACATACAGCTGACACACAGCTGATGAGTTGGTCCCACAAGCCAACATGATACATGGTTGTAGTAGCCCTATTGAAGTAACGTTTAAATCTTTTTGAACATGATTCATTGTGTAGGCTCTCTGTGTATAGGACAAGTGTGTCCTACCAAGTTCAGTTTCCTATTTCACATTTCAAGTGAGTGGTAAATGTGAAAACGTATATTTCGACTGTATAATTTGCCTGAAAATATACTTTCATTTGATAATCTGGGACTACAACTAAAATGTATTCTAGTTCTCCGTTTACTATGGGCTAGACAGGGTTGGATTCAAGAGCAGAGTTTTATTCAGAGTGAGCAGGAACAGGCAGGGGTGGTTTCACAGGCTGATAGGGTAGTACAGGAAATCCAATAGCGTTGGTCGAGATACAGGCAGTAGTCGGTATTCACAGGCAGACTGGAAAAGACGGGCGATCCTAAAACAGGGTTGTGAAGACAGGCTGAAATCGAGACACGGTTTGGCATAAACTCTAGAGTATTTACTAAGGAACAGACTGAACTACAAAAGAACAAGACTTTGCACAGGACAATACAGAAACAGGGACAAACATAATAAATCAATTAACAAGACACAGATGTCGCCAATCCCCCTAATACTTAGGAGACCTGGAGAGTGGCAGTCAATTAACTGGTGTAGAAGACCTAGACATAATAGTGTACTTGTTTCTTTGCAGTTGTTGTCCACAGTTGTTTTGCTGCTGGGTTAGGAAACATGAAGTGAAAAATGAAATAATAGTTGGTTATGTTTAATTTTGAGTCCCCTATAGACCATTTGTAAATGGTCAGACTATCAATACATTTTTAATCAACTACAGTTTTGATGATATTTACCAACTAGTTAGAGGTAGGGTTAGAGTATTGTACCAGTTGTTGTCTGTAGAGTAAATATTAACCCAGCGTTTCGGTGAAAGTCAACCTCAATCACTGTTTCTCCTTTCCTCCCTCAGTTTGATGTCGGGGCTGGCCGCCCTAGATGCCAAGTGTTCCAGTCGATTGGGTCTGATTACCGTGTCCTACTACCTGTGGACCACTTTTGTGGCTGTGGTGGTGGGGATCATCATGGTGTCCATTATACACCCTGGGGGAGCAGCCCAGAAGGAAGACTCGGAGGACAGCGGCAAACCCATCATGAGCTCCGCCGACGCACTGCTCGACCTCATCCGGTGAGAGGACAACACACATGCTCTCTCCCACTTTTCCTTTCACAGCATGACGCGCTCGAGTACCGTGCATCCACCTCCAGTGAAGTTATTATGCCTCCTCCTTGTGACAACCACCTAAATTATTCAGCCATGACATGATATGTACAGTGCTGACTTAGAGCTTGGCTATTTACAACACACAACACATAAAAAATATCCACTTTGAAAAGTTTGTTAGTGGGGGTTAACAGCCTACATTTATATAGGCTGCATAATTTCATGGGCAGTTATAGGCTCAAGTGATTACTGGGCTCAAAATATACAGGCTGGTTTGGAATCAATCTAGTCAAATTAATTCTCACCGCAGTGAGAAGACGGCAGATTCTAGATAGCACACTTGAGGGGTTAAAAGTTGTATGATGGTGTTGATTGCCCGAGACGAGTAAGTAAAGAGAGAGGAGTGAGGAACGAGGAATGAGAAAAAAGTGGGACTCCTTTCCCAGAGATGCTGTCTGTCTGAGCTTATCATAGGAAAAACGTGTTTAGGATGCTAAGAGAGGAATGGAATCTTCTTGTTATCTCCAGGGGAAATTGTTCAGCTATCTTATAGACCAATGTCTGTGTCCCAATGATCCTTTCAGAAAATATAATGAGCTATTCATAAGACGGGACCTCCAAGGACTTGAAGATATTCCCTCTTTGATTGAAATGTAGGCTTGAGAATATTTGTAAAATTGCAGCAGGTGAAGAATTCCAAACTGATTTCCTGCATGCTCATCTCCTTGATAGAACTGGAATATATTTGAGGATTCAGGCTAAAAGCATATCTACATTGCTTTTCTACTTTCTGTGTGGATTGTGTTCTTGCTGAGAATATAGCAGATCTATGGTATAATTGTGTCCAGCTGTCAAACAAGCATGCAGCTCACAGTACAATTTCATTAAGGGCCAATTATAAAGTTATCAAAATCTTAACCATAGAGATCCAGTGACCACTGAGTAATGAGTTTAGTGATTCAGAGAACTTGAAAAGAAAAGCCAACTGTGATAGTTGAGAAGGACCAGAAGAAAATCCAAAGCTCTTGGTACTCGAACTGTTATTAATTCACAAGTAAACAATAGCTATGTTTGTCCAAGAGGTTTTACTGTAATAGCACTTCCAACATCTTTGCTTTTGCTTTGGTCAAACCAGAATAAAACCTGACATTTCTGCATAACATATATTTAGCTCACATCTGAATCATGTTATGAAATATAGAATTGAAAAGTCCATGCACAGATGTACAAAAACCTAAGGATATTTTAATGACATTTTGATTCAAAAGATCATTACAATTATGCTATGTTCAATTGGATATTATTAACATTCCGTAAATAATATAATATTATTCATTCTTATTTCAATCATTTCTAAATGCAAAACCAAATGGTTCCATACAGTATAAACGGTAAAACCATTTGGTATTTATATTGAAATTTGTTACGTAATCTTAACATGCTCATCTTGTGAGTCGTGGCTCATTCTGGAGTATATACAGGTGTCTATTTGTTTTTGCTCCTTTCAGTCATTCTTTGTGCTTGCATAAATTGAACTCCTTTACTGCAAAACATTCTACGCTGAACAAAGGAAGCAACAGACTATGTAAATGTTTTGATGTTGGACTATGGACTGATTGGTAAAGATCCAGATGTATGGTTAATTTCCATTTGGGTGGTACTCCTGCTTAATAGATATGACTCACTGCAGTCTTTGTTGACATCATAGCAGCTGGAACCTCTGATATAATTCCCTCCGGCTCTGAGTGAACAGTTACTGCTCTTGTTCTTTTATTATAGAACCATGTTGTGTGTGAAATAAATAACAAACGTGTTATTCCTTCAGGATGTTCTATAGTGCTAAAAACATTCTGGCTTTTGGTATTTCATTGTGTAATTGACAGTACAAATTTATCAAGGATAGATTGTTCGAATTATAACAAAATGTTAGGGGTCATTGACTGATTTTATATTTCACACTGTTCCTTACGGTCTCCGAATAGGGTATGTAACATTGGTTGGGCTGAAAATGGCCCAGGTGCTGCTGTTCTATGCGCCCTAATGCAACCTGTGAAATAGCCCTAGAATTCTCCCTTTTATGGTATGCTCATGAATATCTAGATGAGGTGGTTGGTTTACAACGAGCGAAGCTGCAAAGCAAAGACGCAACATAGCCAGACATGCATCGGGAATTGTAGATGTACATGACAACACAGCTTATGTATTCGAATGAAACACAGTCAGGAAAATGAAATAACGTTGCCAATAAACTAAATCATCACATATTCTACCTATGCTAGATACAGGATACGTTAGCATTGCTAATAACTGTTAGCGACAAAATCACACTTACAGCTTGCGGTTGTGATGAGCATACGGTCGGATGTGTATGTACATTTTGGGGCGTGACAAAGGTACAGACCAGAGCCAAAAAAGGTGGAGCCACCGTTGTGATGTCAGTTTGGTGGCTTTTTGGAAACCTCCCGTTTTCAGTGGCAGTTTCAAATTGTGAGATTTGCATAGGAAAGAGGTGTCAATGGACTTTGAGGTTCACTGTATGTCCATTTTACCCACCGAAACTGTCGTTATTCAACTATGACAAGGTAAAGTCGGTTTTGCAGTCAATGACCCCTTTAATATTGTGATACTGTCATTCAATACTGAACAAAAATAAATCATTTCAATTTAGTTTTAGTTATATCTGTTATACTATACGTTGTGTGACTGGCCACTTGGTAGTCTGAGAAAAGCAAGCAGTGATAGTTCCAGAAGCTCACGAGCAATGCAGTGACCTAACCTAAACATACTGACAATTATTGTGCATTCATTTCAGAAGATAAAGAAAATGGTTGGTTTGGTATTGATTATTTGTACATTGTCAGTATTTAAGAATGTTACTGTATTACACACAATGGAGCTATTGAAGAATGCAGTCCTGTCAGAATGCCTTACTGTAAGCAACGTTTTACAGCATTTCCTTCAACAGAACTTTATTGTGAATGTTTTTCTTGATTACGTACTAATATGTATAGCTTTAAACATGGAGACTGAATTATACTGTGGATGTACAGTATTTACTTACTGTTTTCTATAGAGAGACAGAGTTTAGTTTATCTTATATATAAACAGTTTGCATTATAAATGTATTATATGATGTTCATCATGTATTTCTGCACTCTGCAGAAATATGTTTCCATCCAACTTGGTTCAAGCTACGTTTCAACAGGTGAGTTTCAACTTATAATTACAAATCTCCTGCATGATTTCAGCTATTTTGGTTTAGCGGTTTTCAGTGTTACATCTTAATGCTATGATGTTCTATTTCCCTATGAGCAGTATCGGACGAGCAGTATATCTATTCTGAAACCCAAGCCTACTGTGAGCCAATCAGAGTCCACCACTCGCAGAGCACTCATCTATGGTATCCAGGACGACAATGGAACAGACATTCAGAACTTTGCCCTCGACCTGACCCCGCCCCCAGACGTGTTGATCCGCACAAAACCAGGAAACAGCGATGGAATGAACGTCCTTGGGATTGTCATCTTCTCAGCCACCATGGGTAAAAAGGAAATAAATTCATGTGTTTGTCTACATTTAGTCATTTAGCAGAAGCTCTTATCCAGAGCGACTTAGAGTAAGTACAGGGACATTCCCCCGAGGCAAGTAGGGTGAAGTGCCTTGCCCAAGGACACAACGTCATTTTGCCCGGCCAGGGATCGAACCAGAAACCTTTTGATTACTAGCCCGATTCCCTAACCGCTCAGCCACCTGATTACAAAGTGAAAGGAAAAACACTTGATCTGTTTATTGTGTGTTCATCAGATGTTCAAGAAACTCTTGTATTTTTACAGGAATCATGCTGGGAAGGATGGGTCCAAATGGTAGTGCATTGGTAAACTTCTGCCAGAGCTTGAACGAAGCTGTCCTGAAAATTGTCGCCATCGTTATATGGTAATTTTCGGATTGCACCACGGCACAAATGTAACGCGTGTCAGGGGTTATGGCAACAGTTCTTTTTATAGAACGCGTGACTGTGCTCTTCATTTCCAGGTACTTTCCGTTTGGTATTGTGTTCCTTGTGGCCGGCAAGATCTTAGAGATGAGCGATCCCTCGGCCATGGGGAAGAAGCTGGGCTTTTACGCTGTCACCGTGGTGTTCGGCCTGATTCTCCACGGCCTATTCATCTTACCATCCATGTACTTCTTCATCACCAAGAAGAGTCCCATCGTGTACATAAGAGGAATCCTTCAGGCGCTACTCATTGCCCTGGCGACCTCCTCCAGGTGAACGAGCGTGGCTAAGACGGCATCCTTGCAAATGACTTTCAAACTTGTGTTCATTTCCAATGAAGGGATGGTATGGTTGTGCAGCATGTCATGTAAGGCCACAGTCCTGAAAGGGTTTAGTTAGGCAAGGCATTTCGTATCATACGTGTCCTTGTAAGGGTTGAGCACATTACCTATCAACAGCCTAGGTTTATTATTGTGGGGTTGATCCCAACTAACCTTCTGTGTTTTATAGGTTATGTAATCATACTTGGTTTTGGTTTCAAACGAAAAGATCAGATTCCACACTGTGTTTCACTTCATTGGAAAAATCTTGTCAGACACACAGAGGAAGGTGAAGAGATCAGAAAACATCTGGTGTGTGCTCGAGGAAATGGGAGTATCGGGGAAAATATGCAGCTGTGCGTGTGTGTGTGTGTGTGTTGTGTGTGAGTGGTTCTGTTTCAATGCGCACGAGTGTGGACATGCCCTTGTCGACTTGCAGTGTTGCATCATATCAGTACATCATTGTAGTTGTTTACTTGCAGAGTAAAAATATGAATCAAAGCCGCTTGTACATGGTGCCAATGACATCCTCTTTCATTAGAGACGACGTTTCAGATATATTGAGTGTTTTGTTTCTGTTTTGCATGTCCCCTTCTCCAGCTCTGCCACTTTGCCTATTACCTTCAAGTGCCTCCTTGAAAACAACCACATTGACAGGCGCATCATTCGATTTGTGCTCCCTGTGGGTGCCACCATCAACATGGACGGCACCGCCCTGTACGAGGCGGTGGCGGCCATCTTCATCGCCCAGGTCAACAACTACGAATTGGACTTTGGCCAGATCATCACCATCAGGTACCGGAATTTTTTTTGTTCATTCATTTATTTATATCATGTCAAACCCTATCCTCTGAAGTCCAGGTCACTTCAAGGTTACAGCTCCCCACAGCATTGGATATCATGAAGAGTCAAATGTAGTCAATGCCTGTGTACAACATAACACAAAACATGGATAACATGAAAGATGATGTAAGCTGTCATGTTGGGGTTCCCCGTAAGCTCAATAAAGATGAAAAACATGTCTGTTTCCCTTCACCAAAAAACGCCTTGTTTGCCCATGTCATGTTTCTTACCTCATTTCCTTTTTAATGCCATTAAGCAGTGTGAGCCTGAAACTGCCCAACTAATCTCTCTGTTAAAAGAGCCATGTGACCTGGATAAAATGCAATCTCCCTGTCACGCCATGAATGTAGCCCGGCCCCCACCGCCCCCCTATCCCCCGACGTTCTTTCGCCTACGACGGTATAGTGCACGGCAACGTTCCATCTGCGAGACCCCCCTCGCCCTTCAACTTCTGCCCTTCAAATGCTCCGCACAGAGCCCCCAGCACGAGGCTCCGGTGTTACACAGGCCCCGTGGGATTCTGCGGGAGAAACGTTTGATTCCTCCATTATAAGTCCTTCCATGATCGCATTGGCAGCCAGACCTCTCGCATCTGCGAGACACCAGCACTGCTCGATCTGCGGCACATATGGCCGAGGGGGAACGAAGGCCGGCAGGGGGATGGCGGTGAGACGCACGTGTCACCGGTAGAGGATGATGTTCTACGTATATTCATCAACAGATGGTCTGTGGGGGAGGGGGGAGGGGGGCTGACGTTAGAGGAGGGATTGGGGAGGGGGTTGTGGGTTGACATGGGTGAGGTGATTATCAACAAACATTTCAATTGAATTGTATGTTAAAAAAATTAATTGACAGACAGACCGGGGGAAGATAGAGCTTGAACTGCTCTGATTGCAAAAGGCCTGTAGTGCCTTTTAGTTTGTCCTTGGAGTCTTTCAGTTCTGTTTGGCCTCCAATCCCCTGCACAGGGACTGTGGCTTAGTTGATGGAACAGTTTTCTATTTTGGACAAAGCTAAAAGCTGGATGGGGCTTCAGAATACGTACTTTATTTTCAAATGGAGATGTGTTTCTGTCCCTGAGGGCATTCATCATAAGAATGATCAAAATCTGCTGTAAGAGTGTTCCATCTCCGTCACTAAATCATCATTCGCCAAATGTACAATGTACACGCAAATTCAGGAATCCTACATGCTAGCATCGAGAACAGTTGATTATGAATCTGTGTCATGGCCTGATGCAGAGATTGGATGATTTTCAACTATTCTAAATGTGTATATGGTCCTTTTGTTTCCCCAATGCAGTATCACAGCCACAGCTGCCAGCATTGGTGCAGCAGGCATCCCACAAGCTGGACTAGTCACCATGGTGATAGTACTAACATCAGTCGGCCTGCCAACTGATGATATCACTCTCATTATTGCAGTGGACTGGGCGTTGTAAGTAATATGTTGCTCTTCTCTACTACCGAAAATATTCCATATCTGGGATCGACCATCATCCTTTTTCAGACTATTATGGAGGAGTTGTATCCATACCCACTAGAACTATGTTACCATCTGTTTAGTTTCTGGGTTTATAAGTATCAGACAACCAGCTGATCAGAGAGAGAATTTACAGTAACAAACAACTCAACATATGGATGACCAGTTCAGACACACGGGAACTAGTAGTAAAGTCTCTGTATTTTGAAGGTCAGATGACAGAATTTACAGTAGAAACTGAAAAACTAAGAACATACAGCCAAACTGGTGTTCATTATTATGTCCGGATGATTCTACATCATAGACCCCCCACTGTCAACAGAACACATTATAGTTTACAGGAGGGACACATTTCTGAATAAATAACTCAGTAGAATACATGAATAGATAATAAATCCCTTATTTTTCCTGTTTCCTCAGTCCCAATCTTGAACATGTGTTCTTTGTGACAGTTATAACTCCTGCATAGTCTGAGGAGATCTACAACTATCTCTATTCTGTTCCCAGGGATAGATTCCGGACCATGGTGAATGTGATGGGGGATGCTTTGGCCACTGGTATAATGGCACACATTTGCAGAAAGGACTTCATTAAAGAAGGAGATGGGGTGAGTAGCAAGTACCAAGTACACAGCGTATTCCACCCTGACTCCCTTGAGTGGTACAGTAGGCCTACTGTAATTACATATCTTTGGAAGGAGGACTCGAACGCTGAACCTCAATGCTGCCTTCAGAGCCTTTTTTAAGTGTGTGTAAGGATGCTAAAGTCATATGCTAAAGAGTTGCTGGACATAGGCTTTTGCTTGATGGGTCTCACACCTCATTGTGTGACTTACTGTGTCATTTGTAGTCATATGTTGATAAGTTAGGGTCCAGATGTGGTCTCATTGGTTGTTCTACAGATAATAAGTGGGTATAAATGGACGTGTGAAGCATTGCTCTTTAGATTCTTTATCTCCCGAGGGCTTCTTCTCAGCTCTGGCTTTTTCTACTCCTTTTCCTTGCTCACCTCTTATTCTTTCTCTCTCTGATTTACAATAATCAAGGTCGAGTAGGTAAGAGTAAAAACCTTCATTTTGTAGAATGTTTTCCTTGTCATTGATTCAATTAATTTGCAATGTTATTAAATATATATTGCATTTAACTTGACTTTGACCACTCTCGCTCTGATTTAACCCATAGAGTCAAATAACCGCAATTCCATAATATTAATACGCTGTTCTGTTCACCCCTCTTCCTTTCAACGTAGGGGAATAGTTTTGGTTGTTTGGCCAATATAAAAAACCCTACATGTGTAACCATGGAGATACACATTTCAGCCACATCATTATTCCACCTGAACTCTCAGTGGCACTTGCATCTCTTATCTATCTGAGACAATGTTTCTCTGTTCTTAGTGAACTGGTTCCATCTCATTCAGCTGTGATTATAGGTTTGAATGAAAAAATATTTCTGGTTTTACAGTAATTCATAGTTATTTTGTCAGTAAATTGGCCAATGCCACCGCAATGAAAAGTTGTTTTTGTCCTTGTGTGAGATTTACTGGTCAAGGCATTCAATCCTGGAAATGTTTGTTTTATACAAATATACATATTTTTAATACTTTTTGTTCACTGACTGCTTACTGCACAATGCAACAATGTCAGTTTTGACATTTGCATGTCAATGTCTACATATTTTTTCATGTAAGGTCATATACTGTATAGTGAACAGACATTTGCCCCAAATTGTCATCCATGCAAAAAAATACAAGATTGGTTGATTGGAAATATTGTGAAAATGTGAGAAAATTAGAACATCCTAAGAATGTGATTCCTTCGATAATATGTCAACTGGCAGGTAATCTGCCAATTTATCACAAACATTTAATGTCATACATAGCTATTTAGGGAATATTATATTTACATTTACATTTATGCATTTAGCTGACGCTTTTATCCAAAGCGACTTCCAAAAGAGAGCTTTACAAAAGTGCATAGGTCACTGATCATAACAACAAGATAGCCCCAAACATTGCGGGTAACCAAAACATGAAGCATACATTGTGAAGTCCCAAAGGGAAGAACCATAAGAGCATGTAGTTAAACAACATGAACCTCAAAAGGTGCAAGGGTGTACCTGTGGAACAAAGCGAGCAACACAAACACAGCTAGTCAAATAGTTAGTCAGTTAAAACTAACCAACAAGAGCTTTCAATTAGAGTCATTGTAATCCTGGAGGTAACTAACATCAGGTCCAGCCAAACATTCCTAAGTGCCGTTGTACTCACGGAACAAGTGCGTCTTGAGCCTTCTCTTGAAGGTGGGGAGACAGTCAGTGTCTCTTATGGAGGTGGGGAGTTGATTACACCATTGGGGGGACAGACAGGAGAAGAGCTTGTGTTGGGACCAGGCGCTCTTGAGCGGTGGGACCACCAGACGGTTGTCTGAAGAAGATCGTAATTGGCTGGTGGGGGTGTAAGGCTGGAGCATAGACTTGATGTAGTTGGGTGCAGTCCCATTCACAGCTCGGAAGGTCAGTACCAGGGTCTTGAATCTGATGTGGGCCATGATGGGAAGCCAGTGGAGGGAGATGAGGAGCGGGGTAACAAGGGAGCGTCTGGGTAGATTGAAGTCCAGGCGGGCTGCCGCAAATATATAGCCTACATGTATGTCTGACAGAATTTTATAATAGAATTTTGCATGTGATGGCTCACAATATGAAATCATGTTGAGAAGTTGTGAGGAGTATGTCAATTTCACTGAGGATCAACTCATCAGTTTTGATAAGCAAGCCGTGCATGTAGTTATTGAGCATTTTACCATGGTCTGGGTGAATACTCGATTCTGTTTGGTTGTAGGGGTATCTGTTATGTAAGGAATGATGCCCGATGAGGTGGTGTACAATATCATCCAATAATGGACAATGCAGGTGTGAACCGTCCGACGCGCAGCGGAGCCAGACATGCAGCCAATCAGAATCAAGTAACTTATTTGGAGAATATACATTTTCTTAATTTACTGTGTCACATAACCGCTCATCTGATCTCACATCCCATTGGCTTTTCACCTCGCTAGGCATCTACCTTCAGCCAGGCTGCGGCCGCCAGCCAACACAAGTCCTTCAGGCTACACATGGCCGATTATTTTGTTTGGGATAATCTTGATATTGATTTGGGGACAATGACATGCCTGGATAGCTGGCCAGTCTTGATGTTAAACATAGTGTCAAATTATATTTACTGTTTGGAGAATATGCCAACTTTAACTCGATCATCTCACATCTATTCAACTCGCTACACAGGCTGCAACCGTAGCCTAGTCTATATGGCCGATAGGCTACTTGTTCAAAATCTTGACAATTACATAGATAGCCAGCTAGATAGTCTTCTTGTCAAACATACTGTCAAATTATATTTACTGTTTGTAAACCGGACACAATGTTATTGCTTTTGAATCTTGCTAGCATAACGTTAGCTCTAGCTTTCTGGCTAATGGCTCAGCCAAAGGAAAGCCGGTATGGGTTATATGAGCTGAGCAGACTAGAGATATCAGAGTTGGCTAACGTTGAAAAACTATTGCAAAACGCATGAAAACATAAATTGTTTGTAAAAATAAATAATTGGAAAGTACCATATCATCCAATAATGGATCGTCCGACGCGCTTCATGCCTCCGCATCGTCCATTATTGGATGATAATGTACACCTCGTCGAGCATTATGCCTTACATATCGTAGGCAATTGTAGGCCTACTTACTCTTTTGCACACACATGCCACAACAATAAACTATTTGTTCAGAGATTAGAACTAAGAATAGGTCTCATTTGAGAATTGAGCCAAAGCAATTGAGAACAACTGTATTACATTACATCTCACATTACATCTCTATATCTCTCCACATCCCTGCCCCTCCTCTCTCCCAGGTACCCCTGATCTGTGAGACCAAGCCCATGATCAACGTCCAGCAGATAATGAATTGTCAGAACAACAACGGCAGCTACCAGCCTCCTCCTCCGGGGGCCAAGCTTGAGCACATACCCCCAGACGTGGCCCGACTCATGCAGCTAGAGGAGGGTGTGCGGCCCCCGCCCCCTCCAGAGAGGAAAAAGCCTGCGGTGCCACCAAGGCAGCTGAAGAAAGACAAGGAACACTGTGCCATAGACATGAATGGCCTGGAGACCAACGTATAGCCCTGTGACCGTCGCTGCAGTATCACCGCTCCCCAAGCAGGGTCGAGCCTCAGTTCAGGCTCACCAGAACAAGGGACGACAACCTCACACCAGAAAAGGACCTGGATGAAGAAGATTGGATGGATATCATCTTATTTATGGTCGTAGGTGTTTGAATGATTGGTCAAATGCTTTTTTATGCTGTTTTGTAAGTGTGTGTGTTTGGTATATTAGGTGGCAAGGCTTCCTTCTAGGCTTGTTTGGATAGTGGCCAAATAAAGTGTAGGGGTGGGGATTGTGGGCTGCCCTTCAGCCTGACAATGATTGCTGGTGAAGACTTGAGAGTCATTGACAGGACACGTTAAGTGCTATATCAACAGATTTTCAGGGGACAAAGACAGGCACAAAGACTTTAGTTGACATACTTTGTCTCCGAAATGCTAAGCAAGTTCTAAGCAACACAGTCAAAAACTATCATCAACACCGGTAGGAGGTTTCTGAAAGGACATAACTGCATGAACTTCCAGGTACACACACACACACATGCAAGGACACGCATACACACACTCACAGTCGCTCATTCCTTCCCACACACAAACATACAGAGTTCCTCAGACCTATACATATTTGTATTTATATTGTTTTGAGGTAGATTTGTCTTTGGTATTTACATTTTATATACTTTCTTGGGGACCATGTCTGATTGTGCATATTGTCCATGTACATTCAGCTTGTGGCTTTATGTATGGCTACTAGACCACTGCATGTGTCATACACCAGAACAGGGCAGAGAGAAAAACCAAGATGTCCGACTTGAGACATTAATTGATCTGTAAGAAACCTGCCCTCGTCCTGGATATTTATTCTGCCTTAACAAAGCTAGTGGTGTTAGGCTGATGTCTTCAAAGGAAGAGGATCCGAAGACAATCAACAATCACATCCCAGTAAACCAGTTAAGATGGTTAGATGGCAGCCTGCATATAATACAAGAGCGTACTTTTTTATAGGGGAAAAGTTATCCCTGTGCTTGTCTAAACTGACATTGCATAGGTATTTATTTTTTCTATTTTGAAGATTTAAAAAGAAATGTATAGAATATAATGTTGTGTATAATATGCTGTTCATAGCTAGGCTGCCTGCTATTTATCTCTGTATCTTTGTATCTTGGTTTACATGAAGGCAGATCCATTGAATAGATTTATGTTAAATGCTTCATTAGTGTGTCTGTTCAAGGAACTGAAAATGTTATGGAACAAACTACCTGTTTTTGACAAGCATTAGCATTAAAACTGTAACACATTCTTATAGGCTTGGAGTGGTTAAACTCCAAGATGGGGATTTTTCTCCGATGTATTTTTGCCACTTCAGGACATGAACGGTTTAGGCTGCCCCTCACAAGATCTCTCTCAAGCGTGACAAATTACCTCATGTGGTGCTGCTTCTGATGAAAAGGCAAATGATGTACACCTTTGTAATGAGCAGTAACTGAACAGAATTTGTGAGTTGTAGTTTCTCCAACATGTTAACCCCTATTCTACCATCCTTCTCCTTCTGATTTCTCACAGCTTTCCTCTAGATTGGTCTATTAGTAACAGTAACAGTAGCATTGATGGGCCAGAGTAGGAAGGAAAATGTCATACATAAAATGTTATCCGTGGCAATTTGTGAAGATAAAGATCAGTTCCCTGTGGATAAAATATCAAGAAAACATATGTCAGTAATGTAATGGCAATCTTCTGAGTAAGATATTTGGGGGCCAAGCAGGAAAGCCGCGAAGCCACCTATTGTGTTTCTACCTTTTATTATTATTATTGGGGGCCAAGCTGCAAAGCTACCAATTGTGTTTCTACCTTTTCTTTTTATTATTACGCTTCTTCTTCTCTTCCCATTGGAGTCTATGGCAGCCCCAAGAACCATATGGTAAAAAGTTAGGAAATGTGGTACACTCATTGTGGACACCAACTTTTCACCCATTTTCATATCTCTCATTGGAGCACTTTAGCGCCATTAATGTGTCAAAGTTAGTGGTGGGTTTACACACATATCTTTTGAACCGTATACCCCATTTTCAAAAATGAGGTATCGTTGAATTCCCTGGATAAAGGCGAGTTCAACAGCATCAATATCCGGTTATATAGATTTGTTGATACTCCTCTGACAATTTTTGTCCGATCTTCCCCCAAATTGGCACCGATCATCTTTGGAACAAGCCTTAGGTTGATCTTCAACATCTTCACATCTTCAAAACATTTTGTATGTTAAAGCCAATCAAAATCGGCAGCAAAGCAACCAAACTGGAAGTTGAGTCATATCTCAGCAACAGTTTGAGAAGTCAACACCAAACTTTATACCTTGACCCTCTTCTGAGGATGTAAACACATTTTTTGTGTCATGTGACCACTGGAAGGGCCGCAGGAAGACATTTTTTGATTTGGCCAACAACTGTTGATTTGTTTGCCTTATTTAAGTGATTCCTTTCTCACATGATAAATATTAGGAGATTCCATTTCTGACAGAACACTAGCCGAATTGATGTGGCTGCCATTTTGAATTCATGAACACATTCATGGACTCCTACAAAGTTTGTCCAATCGTCCCCAAATTTGCCAAAGATTATGTTCAGACTCAGTCTCCCAAAATTAATCACAGTTATTTTTGGAAGCGTTTGTCCAGTACGGCCAATCTAAATTGACAGCAGAGCCGCCAAACAGGAAATTGGTTAGTATCTCAGCAAATCTTTGATGGATTCACACCATTGTTATACATACTCAGAACTGTTCTATGTGTCATTTGACAAGCTTGGCCCCCCAATTGCTATATTTATTTTTGAAGTTTTCATGCTTCATTGGACAATTACAGTTAAGTGTGACAGGAAAGACGGGGAAAAGAGAGAAGGGAAGTCATACAGCAAAGGACACGGGCTAGATTTGAACCCAGGCCGCTACATTAAGGCATCAGCCTACCTGGTATTCGCTCTTATCTGGTGTGCCATCAGGGAGCCCCCCCAGACTCCATCAACCGATGGAGTACTTGAATCTGTGGTTTGACTCACTGGTAATAAAATTGATTCTTCTATTCTTGCTATCCTTTCTTGTGACCATCTGCAGAATCTGCTAAATGTTTTGTAAGATTAAATCACTGCATTTATGAATTAAAAAAACTAGTTTAATGTTACTTGGTGACTATTTCAGTACACCAAATGAACCTCAGTTTATGTGAAGGATTTCGATTGCGCAATACTTTTATAAATAATTTATTGCAGAAAGCCTTGACAATTTATGCAGAATAATACATAGACATCTATGGTATGTATAACAATGAGGGAAGTATAAAATCATTTCTGTGAAAATCGAATATTTTAGAAAATATTTGCAATCTTAAATTTTGTAAAACAAAACACAAGGAAAACATTCAAAATAGACTAAACTAAACAGGTACACACTTTATTACTATTCTAATGGCTTCAAGTACAGTAACATAGTGGCATAGCAATGGTAATAATCACATCACACACTCAAATGAAATTGAGTCAGAATATAAACACACTTTGATTGTGTCAAACTTTGAAAGAACTGATTTAGATGTTGACTGTTTACTTACAGACATGAACACAGAGTGCATCTTTTGTAATCAAGCGTAAATGTCCTTAAACTGACAGAAAGAGGAGGAATATTATATGCAGTAGCAGGTCATTGCACTGAAAAGCAAAGTCCGAAACAACAATTAATCTGGTACCCTGCACCAGAAAGATATACACATGCCATTCCACCACCACTTTCTCCATCCTTTTCTAACAGAATTCAACTTTAAGTCTCCTCCTCAATCTCCTCCTCCATTTCCACCTCTTCCTCCACCTCTTCCTCGCGTCCAAAGGAGCGTTCAGTGGTGGACGGGCCCAAGTCCAGAACCTGCAGGTTGGTTAGGTGGGAGAAAGAGCTTTCCTTCACCGAGTTCACTGACAGACGATTGGACCTGAGAAGAGACAAGACCAGAGGTTACAAAAGTCAACTGTTTGTCAGGGATCACGTCACAGCTCGTTCATTTGCTCAACATATCTGTTGTGATTTTCTATAAAAGCATCAACTAACTTATCAAAATGTTAAATGTATCAGTACACCACAGAAGCTTAAATCACACCATCACACACAAAATCTGGGTTTTTATTTTCCAGTGAGAACACAGCCATCAACAGGGCAGGACCTTATGGTCCTTCATTTCATCATGGAGATGTAACAAATTACTTTTACTTTAGATTATGGGGGTTAAACTAAATCATTATACTTGTTGCGATTGACTGATCCACACTCACACACTCACACACTCACACACTTCCCATGCTCATTCACTGTTTGTGTGACAGTTGGTCACACAAACAGGCAGTAACAATCACACACAAACGAATACAGCACAGACACGCACACACAAACACAAACACACACGTGCATGCACATACACAAATCCCCCCTCCCCCCCAATGAAGCGAGCATTCCAGATGCTCTAAATTGGCTCAAGCTACATGCTCCCAGCTGTGGAGGGATTTGGTCGAAAAACAACATTTCCAAATGATGTGGCAGCAGCTGCTAAGCGCAGCATGAAGAGTTTGACAGCCTGGACAGGGTCAGGGCCTGTAAATACAACCGATAAACTGACAGCATGGGGTCAGGCTGACCAACCCAAAAGACCAACCCTGCCACACAAGGCCTTAAGTCCCTTCAGTGGTTTGCCACAAACTGTCCCGAAACCACTATCGACTGTTATTCAAATTGTTCCTTCCTCAGCAAATACAATTAGCCTAATTGGATGTGACATTAAGGCTGGTACAAAACAGAATTCAAATCATCAAGTTGCAAATCCAATGACTCGGACCAATAAAATAACCAAGAGAGTATACAAACAAATCCACACATAATAAAGAAGAAGGGACGAATAGATGTGTTCTTAAAACTTCACCAGAAGATTCCTTCTCGTGGGGTTCTCAGCAATCCCAAGTAAACAGTACTTGTGACGTAAGTTAATGACGTATGCTAATGACGTAAATTCCACGAGAGCGCCTTGTGTTTTCTTTTCATTACGGCGATTGCCTGTACAGAAGTCAGCAACGATATAAGTTTGTACTGTTTGACTATTGCTGCAGCAGATCAAGCTGTTCCTGAGTTGTTTCAGCCTGCAACGAGTTCTGAATGTTAGCCGTTTTACCCGGCGATGCGAAGCTGCGAGTTCATCTGTATTTGCTAGCTTGCTAACTTTCCACTGTAGCTACATCACACGTGTTCCTAGCTAGCGTGTGATACGTTTGTTGGGGCGCTAATCCAGCCCTTCATTTTGTAATATTGGATTCCGACCAATTCATCCAACCCCACAGTCCCCAGCGGGGCTCCCTATTTTCACCTATCTACTCTGGCACAATATCTCCGCTACCCGTCAAGCAGCAGCACCACGCCAGTCCAGGACCTGTACCGTCACAGCCCACTAGACCGTCCTATCCCTATGCTGCTCCTGACCAGTCTGCCCCGCCTCCAGTTCAACGGCAGTTACCTGTTTCAGATCCTTTATGTCTGCAGGCTGACCTGGCTATCAGACTGTGCTACAACCGCAGCCGCCACCACAGGCCGGCCTCGTTTCAGCGGGTTACATTCCTGCCCACTATCCTCCTACATATCCGTTAAACTCATTGCCTCAAACCCTTACCTCTGCTCCACTAGTGCATGGCTCAGCGCAGATGGTCCCTTCTCAGCTGCTCTCAGCCCAGACTGCAGCTCCACCTGGCTTTGGCACGCCACCTCCCCCATTGTATGGTGCACCGAAACCCACTATTCCAGATTTCTCATCAGACAGCAAGAAAGAGTTTGCCAATCTAAAACTGGTGTCGGATAATCTCCTCGAACCCCACCTGGGACTGACTGAGAAATACAAGTACCATGTGCTGCTGGAACATCTTCTATGCAGGCTCTACAGCTGCAGTATGGCTAACCACACCAGCTAGCTCAGAGTGAAATAGCAGCGATCCTTACATCACCTGAGGTGAAAGCGAACAACGTCCGTAGCTTCCAGAGCTTCCCACTACAGGTTCACCTCCTAGTCAGCATGCTGCTTTCACTGGAGAGACCTCAAGGTATCAAGCTTAACTGCTGCGTAGACCGTCTACTCAGCAAGCTACTGAAATGGGATGGATTTATTGAGTCCCTACAGATACAGGGGAAGCTCAACTTTGCAAGCTTGAACCCCTACAATCTGCAGGACTTTACTGGATGGCTCCAATCCAAGGCCCAACAGCAGCGGCTGTCCAGCCGGTTACTACAATTCTACCAACAAAAGAAGCCCCCAAGCGATTATAGGGAGAATGCTCCAGCCAAAACCAGGAATCAAAGTGCGACCATCTACCATGGTGCAGAACCAGTAAAGCCCAAGGTATCCGACTTCCCTAGACAGTCTAAACCTAAGAAGCCGTTCAAGGTGCACTGTCTTTTTTGTAACAGCAATGAGCACTATATTACTCGCTGCGACAGCATTAAAGGTCACATGATATGCTGTTTTTGGTTGCTTTTATATAGGCCTTAGTGGTAATTACAGCCACTACGAGCAGTCCCACAATGAGCTTTGATTGCTTTGGGCCGTACTTGGTCAGGGAACTTCAGGTAGCCTTTGAGGCTCTGGAGCCACAACCAAAACCGCAGTTTGCAGAATACCAAATCCTCTTCAAGTTCAACCTGCCGGGAGACCCCCACTTCGGCGGTGTGTGGGAAAGGGAGGTCCGTTCGATCAAGAATGCTCTGCAGGTGGCAGTCGGGAGCCAGGTTGTCTCCGAAGACATATTGTACACGGTTTTAGTCAAGGTAGAAGGCATTCTGAACTCTAAACCAATAGGCTATGCCTCAGCAGACGTTGCCGATCCTGACCCCATCACTCCAAACATCCTCCTCATGAGGCGGCGGACGTGGCGACACAGCAAGAACCTTGCGGATCAATTCTGGGTCCATTTCACAAGGAATGACCTGCCCACTCTCCAAACTCAACAAAAGTGGCAGAAATCTTCAGGAAACATGAGTGTGGACTCCATCGTCCTGATAGTGGATCCACAGTTCCCCAGAGCTCAGTGGCCCATGGTTAGGGTCACAAAGACTGTGATGTCAAGACGGATGTATCCGATCAGCAGAGGTCCTCGTCAAGGGTAAATTCTATACAAGACCAGTCTGATCCAGCTCCCCGCTCTCAAGGATGACACCCAGGACACTTTCCCATGATTGTACATTTGCTACTCAAATGTGGGGGCGGCTGTTGGGAATTCCTCACAATACGGAGACTGTGTAGGTTGCAGTGTGTGTGGTTACGGCTAAGTTAGGGACGTATGCTGATGACGTAAGTTCTACGAGAATGCCTTGTGTTAAAAAAAAAGAAGAAAAAAAAGAAAATGCCTTGTGTTTTGTTTTTATGACGGCGGTTGCCTGTACAGAAGTCAGAGACGATGTAAGTTTGTACTTTTCATGTTTAGCTATTGTTACCGCAGATCAAGCTGTTCCAGCCTGCAACGAGTTCTGAATGTTAGCCGTTTTACTTTTAATGTACCTTTTTGGGTTTATTTCAAAAACTTAATTCATTTATCCAACGTACATGCCTTTATCCAATGTACAGCTTGTGACTGCCTGTAGTGCACCATCTTATCAGTGAGTATAAACCCTAACCCTAACTCCACCTGGCGACTCGTGCTCTCTAATAGGAGCCCTGAAGCGGCTAATACACATCATCCAGCATTCACAGGGTTAAAATCCCAACAAGTACCTTGTCTACAATCTTAATATGCACCCTGTGGAGAAAGCACTTTGGAGAGTTCAGAGATATTGCAGGAAAAAGAAACAGATGGTCAGTTTACAGGGCTGTAACTGTGTTGTCTGTTTGCCTCACAAAGCTGGCAAAACGGCCGCATCATCTTTCCTTTCTCTCCTTTGCAAGTTATGTAATACTCTCCTGAACCAAGTGTGTGGGCCAAATGTAAAAAATATACTTACATAAGGCTGAGAAAAATATCAACCAAACATACATAAAAGCTGTGTGTATGAAAAAGGACCCACCGGACAAGCGATATGTCATACAGCTGGCATGAATGAAAAGGACTTCCTTACATATAGTCTCTGGGGATGAATAGAGTAGTGAATCGAGCTATAGACAGTGCCAATATCTCATTTTGAAATGAGAAAATTCGAGTTAACAGCCCGAAGTGAATGACAAATATTAGTTCAGTAGAAGCCATTTTTACGTTCTAATAACAAGCTGTAGTTATTGCCACTTTGTCTGTCAAATGTATGTCGGCTTCATGAGTGTGTTTTAGTGTCTGGATACTGGACATCTGTGATGTTTATCTCTCAGCTTGGGGGGTTTCTCTCATTTATTCTTTCTTCTCACCGTAGGAAGATGGCTTTGATGTTGGGCGTGCCTTCGAAAGCTGTGACGGGTACGTTGCTTATGCGGTTACTCTGCAGGTGAAGGTACTCTAAAGACTCAGGCAGGTCCGAGGGGATGTGAGAAAGCTGGTTACTCGACAGGTCCAGTATCTGCAAGAACAAACAGCTTTATCAAACGGAAAAATGTCCTCCCCGACGGTTCTGTATACAGTCCATCAAACAAAGTGTTCTGTGAAGAGGAAGCTGCTGTGAGGATCAGAGTTGCTTTGTATGCTGCTAGTGTTGAAAAATAATCCCCTCAGCTTTCTCGCTTGCTAAAATATTACCGGAAGGTCACAGGGCATCCTCTCTCTCTCTCTCTCTCTCTCTCTCTCTCTCCCTCTCCCTCTCCCTTTCTATCTCCCTCCCTGCCTGTCTCCTACCCTCTCTTTCACCCTCCCTCATTTGCCCCATTTCCACTCTCACCTTCATGCACTCAGCTCCAACCAGGCTCCCTGGTAGATGGAGTTGAGCTTCAGCTGGTTGTTGCTGAGGTTGATCTCCCTCAGCTTGGGCATGCTGGTCAGCGCCCCCTCCGGTATGGAGATCAGCTGGTTGTCCTTGATCCGGAGGACGTGGAGGCTGCGCGGCAGGCCCAGGGGCAGCGCCTGGAGCCCGTTCCCGGACAGATCCAGGGTCTCCAGCAGGCGTAGCTTCCTGAAGGCCTCACGATGCACCTTTGGGCTGGTCAGACGGTTGTAGCTGAGATTGAGCTCCGTCAGGGTGTACAGCGTAATCAGGTCGTTGCGGCCAATCTCCGAGATGATGTTGTGGAGCAACATGAGGGTCTTGGCCCGTCGGGGCAGGCCTCGGGGAACGCGCTCCAGCAGGTTATTGTACATGTGGAGGGTGTGGAGTTTCTTCAGGCCCTGCAGTGCACCCATAGATTAGACAAACTAAGACTCAGCAATGGCACATGGCTGGGTTACACGGTGAGTGAAGGAGAGAGGCAAGTTACTGTACTTGGAAGGCCGCCGGGTCTATGGAGCGTGACCGGAGTTTGTTGTTGTGGAGCAGGAGGTACTCTAGGTTCCGGATGGGGCTGAGCGTGTCCCTGGGGATGCTGTGGATGGAGTTCTTCTCCAGGTGGAGTAACACCAAACTGCGGGGTAGGCCCTCGGGGACGACACTCAGGTTGTTGTTCGACAGGTCCAGGCACTCCAGGCTGCTCAGCTGACTAGAAGAGGAGGGAAAGAAAAAGTCTTCCTTTCATCAATAAATTCTATAATAAAGTTCACTCTCCTTGCCTGGGTGTCCTTTTCCCCTCTTTCCCCCTGATATTGTAATTTCCACCTCCACCCAGTTGTTTACCCAGGAAGGATAGTAGAATACTCTTAAAGAGAACATTCATAATCTCTCTCCCAATGACTAATTGCGGATGTGTTCTTACATTTAGCAGATGCAACTACCACAGACCATCCGCAATTAGTCATTGGGAGAGAGATTATGAATTTTCTCTTTAAGAGTATTCTTCGATCCTTCCTGGGTAAACAACTCTTTAGAATAAAAACTGTCATTTCGGTTGCAAAACTAGAAGTGTTTTTATAAAGTTACATAAAGGCAACCGTGCCCAGATCAGCATCATCCTGTGAGGAGCGCTGACGTGGCCTGATGTCCTTCCCTACCTGAACGTCTCATTGTCCATACCGTCGTTGCTCAAAAGGTTGTCCTGTAAATATAGCTCTCTGAGGTGGGACAGGTTGTCAAAAGCCCCGGGTGGAATTTTCTCCAGTTTGTTACTCTGTACACAAAAGACCATGAGGTAAAACATAAAATAAAAGATGAGTCATAGATAGATCTGAACTTTTGATATCAGGCTGCTTTGCACCTTCAGATGGAAGCGGTGGAGGGCAGATGGCAAGTTCCGTGGTACATAACGCAGGAAGTTGCTGGACATAATGAGGATCTCCAGGCCGTCGGAACGATTGAACATGTGTTCTGGCAGACCTGCATCCGTCAGCTTGTTGTTATGGAGATAGACAGACCTGCAGAGAGGTTTGGACAGGGATCAGGGGTTGAGGGACAGGAATAAGAAATGTGTGATTAGCGTTGTTTTGTTTTATCTTTGCACATGAGGCCATTTAAGATGAGATTTCCAGAATTCATGCACCTGCATGGGCAGCCCCAACTTTCACACACACACACACACACACACACACACACACACACACGAACACAGACATGCACAAAAGTGCACATACAGAAAAACAACCTACTTCAGTCTTGGTTTCTGGCCAAATGTATATGGATATATCTTTGTCAGTTGATTAGCAGCAAAATCTGCGCTGATCAAGGAAGTAGGAAGATGTTTTGGTGCTAAGCTCAGCTACAAGTAAAAACAAAACAGGGAAAACGTAAGTTTACCATAATTATTTTTTATCTGCCACTGCTGCAAAGGTAATTGGCCTGTATCTATGCCAAACTCTGATGACGTAGATTGCCGTTTTTAATTGAGATTTAGAACACAGACGAAAAATCCCCAAATCGAATGGGGAAGGTTTCCACCGCATTCTCTGAGAGGGAGTTACACTCTTGACATATGGCAGGTTACGTTGCTCTTTCATCCCAAAACCGGGTTATCCAAGCCCATCTAAGTCACTCCTTTTAAAAAAACACACCATGTATTGTGCAAAGTGAATATAGAAAAAGGAGGAAGTGCTACTGGTGAGATTAAACTTCAGCGTTTGTCCGGGTTTAGTCAGCTCTCTTTTCAAACATGGTTTATGGATTAAAGCAACATGGGTGTCTTTGAGGCTTAGTGAGCACTTAAAAATCCCCATTCTTTCTGTAGCTCCCTTGCCTATTCATCCCTGTTAAGTCACTGATAAATCTGTCCGTCCTACCTCCCTCTCTGTCCTTCCCTCTTCTGTTCACTCTCTGTCACACACACACACACACACACACACACACAGACACAGAGAGAAACACAAACAAACATGTACACGTCACACGCAAACACACACTCACATGCACACACGTACACAAATACACATGCACACACACAGTACACACAGTTACTCACTAACTCTCCAAAAAGGCCTGTGCGCCAGCAACATGTTAGATCTGACCAGCTGGCACTAACACACTGGAAGTGATTACAAGCATAAGCTGGCACACACTGTGTGAGGAAGAGAATAGAGATCGCTGGATTCACCTCTCCCCAATGCCACAGACAGAAAATACTGGCACACATTCGGCACATCAGGACGGCATCAAATTGAATTGAATAGATTTCCTGTGACTACAAAAAGAGAAATGTGCAAGGCATGTTATTGTTATTGAGATCTCGCTAAAACTGAACTGTTGTGTTGCAAGGACTGCTAAAGGTTTATACATTGTCACTGTAGATAGAAAACAAAAGAAGAAAAAGGTTTTACAGAAGCAAGGACAATGATCGTTCTCATATGGAAAGTTATGTGTGTGACTCACCTTGTTATTTGCCAAGTATAAGTAAGTCAGCTGACTTAGAACTTCAAACCCTTCATCTTCAAGGCCTGAAAAGATTGTATGCGTAACCTTAACATATTTTAATAAAAAAGTGAAAAACTTATACTAGTTGAAGTCAGCTTTCAAATATAAAACTAAAAGAAGCATATGTTTTATCATCACAAGACGAAAAAAAGGGACTTCTTTCATTTTAATTAAGTAAACTGTCCTGCGAGTATCAGTGACTAGATGAAGAGCATGGGAAATTAATCTTTGTAATTAAAAAAGAAACCGAGTGGATCAAGAGACGTCTAGTCTCAGATTATTAAATAGCCCACCACTCTGCAGCTAGATGGCTCCAAATCAGGAGTTGTCTAACAGTGCAAGGGCCCAGAAACAGTGTTCACTTCATAGAAAAAACGTTCAGATACTGTTTCTGCAGTATATTGCGGTGTTGGGGCCTTCTTTTCTTTCTTTCTTTCTTTTTCCCTTTCTTTCTTTCTTTCTTTCTTTTCTTAGTTTCTCTCTCTTTGGGCCCTATTTTGACGATCTGAAACGCAAGTAGCAAAGCGCAAAGCGCAAAGCGCAAGTGGGCGGGACTCCGGTGCGGTTGCTATTTTAGCAGCGGGATAAATGACTTTGCGCCTGACGCAAATGTAAAAGAGGTAGCTACATTACTAATGGGTGTGGTTTGGGCGTAACGTGCAATAAGCCAATCAGAGCGTCATCTCACATTCCCTTTAAGAGCAGCGCTTGTTCCATGGCGGATTGCTATTATAACGGCGGATTTGCCAGGCGCACGCCAGCGGTTCACAGGAGACCGACGTTCTCGTCAGGACCGTAAACGATAGAGAAGTGATTGTATGGGAAAGGCAGAGCAGTTTCATTGCACTAAGTTGCCCACTCATGCTGCTCATTCAAATGTAGCCTATTTTGACATATATTTTAAAACATTTAATTGCTTAGTTCTTAGAATTAGTTTAACTGTTGTACTTTTGTTTACTTAATGTGAGACCCGTAGAGTATATGTTTATTTTTTGCACCTTCCTTCCTGCCACAGTAAATTGAAAACTGAATTCTGATTCTGATGTGCACGGGAGAAGAAACCTACCCAAATTAGCTTCGGTTAAACAGGCGTAGGAGTAAATTGCCACAGTTGTTACAATTCAAGTTCACATACAATAACATCTTATTAATTATTGATATGAACGAAATGTAACACAGCTAGCCATACAATAAATCAAAACAATACGTAGTTTCGCATCAAGAATACCCTGGCTTCGCAGTGCGCACGGACCAAGCTTGCGCCGTTAAAATAGCATCTGAATAATGCGCCATTGTCTTTAAACCACCTTTTTCCTGGTCAGTGGCGGAATGGTTTTTCGGAAACCGCAAGATAGCACCAAGAACGTTTGCGCCGGAACACGCCTCCTTTTTCGCTGAACCGCCCCCCGGAGCGCAAGGTCATTTCGACGTGCGCCCGTGGAGGGAAAAATCCGCTTTGCGCCGAGTGCAAGCTAGGAATGATACTTGCGTCACTGACAAAGTCAATTGCGCTGGGTGCAAGATAGGGCCCAAAGTCTATCAACTACCTTTTATCCAATTGAATGAGCATAAAAAAGCCAAAGCAACAGGGAGATTACGGATATATTTGTCTTTCTCTCTCTTTCTCACCGTCCGTGGTGAGGCGGTTGTTCTGTAAGTTGAGCGTCTCCAGGTGGGGCAGAGAGGCGAGATGCTCGATGGTTATCTCCTCGATACGATTGTTCTGGAAGCAGAAAACCAACACCTTTAAAACAGCACACTCTTTCACGATCATCATCATCATCAATTAAGGCTTTTCCATTTTACTCGAGGATCTGGAAAATGGAGTTGACTCAAACAGTTAAAGCCACTGTCAGAGCAGTGGTTTTTCCAATGTACTGACAAAAGGGATATCTGATCGTTTCTATTAGAGCTAGGCACTTCCAACCCCTGGCTACACTGTTACACACTATTTGTATGTCCCTTTGGATAAAAGCATCAACTAAATTAATATCATTTATTCAACTCAATTGACAGTGTATCCCTTTTGTATTGACTAAAGGGGGCATCGGTTAGAAATGGGAGATTTGCATAGGTCTACCTGGAGGGAAAGATGGCGAGTGTTTTCAGACAGCTCACTGGGGAACTCAGTGAGGTCGACCCCAGCACAGTCCACTGCCCCCTCTGCTGTGCAGCTGCACTCTGGAGGACAGACCAGAGACTCCATCTTGGCTCTAACAATAGCCGTCTCCTCGGTGAGCTCTTCCTCCTCCTCCTCTTCCTCTTCCTGTTTTTCTGGCTCGAGAGGGGCCTGGCATTGCACCAGCGCCCAGGTTAGGAGCAGCACGCCCAGGGCCCGCAGGAGAGAATGTCTGGGGAACGACATGGCACTTGGCTGGAACTCCAGCTGAGTCACAAATGCTCAATACTGAAAGAAGCATGGAAAAAGAGCACAAGTAATGGATTCATTAAAAACCATTGAGTAATAACCTTTATTTCTTTCTAGCTTTTCTTTCACAAAACGGAATAAGTATGGTGTATAACTAATGGCTATTGAGATAGGAAGTAAACACAAGAGAACCAGAAATAACTCACATGTTTTGGACGCTTGGCCTCTGATTCTATGCAGATTGACAAAGACGAGCTGAGAGTTCCCTGCTGTGCCAGGATCTCCACTGCCCTGCTTTCCTCCCAGTGCCCTTACCACCTGCGAAGACCGACGTGCCAAATAGAAATGTAAATCAGTAAGAGATCATTCTCATTACGGTATGGTGTCATGGCATCATCACCAGTATCAGTTGTTTACTCAGTTAGGGCCCCAAAGCTTTGGACTGGTCTTCCACTCCACATTAGAAAAGTGTCCTGCTGTGTTGTGTTGAACATTTGAATGCTTTACCTTTTACTTATTGTGCAGCACTTTGGCCACTTCTGATTGTTTTTAAATGTGCTGTAGAAATGAATGTGACCTGAATAGACTATGTTCTATCTACAAGGTTGCTCTTGTTGGTTAGTTGTAACTGATTTATACTCGCTGTGAATTATTTTACTGTTGCTTGCTTTCCTACAGGTACACTCTTGCATGTTTTGAGGTTCATGTTGTTTAATTGTAACTTGTTTAACTACATGCACCTATGGTTCTTCCCTTTGGCACTTATTTGGTTTTTCACAATGTATGCTTCATGGTTTGGCTACCCGCAATGTTCGGGGCTATCTCGTTGTTATGATCAGTGACCTATGCACTTTTGTAAAGCTCTCTCTTGGAAGTCGCTTTATTATAAAAGAGTCTGCTAAATGAATACATGTAAATGTACAAGGAAGAGCAATGGATGGAATAATACAAGTTCCCAAATCAAGCTTGGACCATGAGGTCTAATGGACATGATTATGTTGCATACCAGCCGGTGAATCAGTCTGAAAAGGTTACTTTACAACAATGTTTTGGTAAGAAGAGGGAAAAGCTCTTTAGTCATCTTCTCCAGTGCTGATGGACATAATCCAAACAGGCACTCGGCTGGCTGACCATTAAAATCTACCTTCTCTCAAAGCAATTTAATGTTCTTCTCAGCTCTCCTCCCAACATTGAGCAAAAGACAATCTAGACCCACGCACACAGACACAAAATGAATGGTCCAAATGTGTGTTTCCCAATAAGGAACCCACACAAACACACACATCTGTGCAGCGAGGTACAACACCCTCAAATTGATAAACACATAAACAGCAGTACGGCACAGTCAAAAAGCCGTACTCTCATGCTTAAAACTTCAATTCACCATTACTCCACAGAAATGTAATCACAAAGAAATGTTCGACCGATTCCAATGATGATTCACTTGAGTAAAGATATCCATTATGTATGCAACCATCATGTATGCTCATCCATAGCAAAAGCAGTCCAGCTGTGCTCCTTCACAACTCCCACAACTTCCTTCTAAGATACTTTACGACGTGAGCTTACCACGTAAAGTGCACAGAACATTTGAGAGTATTGGAGCACTGATTCTGATACTGAAAGTAATATTCCATTTCAGTATTATCTGAGAACATCATAAAAGCACTAATCACATGACAAATAGAAAGTTTGTATTGTTTTCACAAATATCAATATAACATTCTTTACCCTTTGTGATCAATGTTTTCTGCGAGGCAGAGCAGTGTTAAGTCCCGTCCAACCATACATAGTCCCATAGGAAGGGAGAAGGAGAGACAAGTCACCACCACTCCAGATACCCTCCAGATGTGAGGGAAAGTGGGAGTGAGGGAGGGAAAGTTCCAAAAAAGAAAGTGACAGAGTAGAGAAGGGAGAGCGAGAAATAGCAGGGAAGACAGAAGTGAGAGCGAGAGGAAAGGGAGTGAGGGAAACTGTATTCTGAAAGAGAGCCAAAAGCCCAAATTCTTCCGTTTTTTCCCCCTTCTCTTTATTTGCGACAGGTTTTTCAGTCCTAAAGTGGAGATATACTAATTTGTAACAAGAATCTTAAATTAAGTATGCTTTCGAGAAATAAAACAAATGACATTACATGTTTTCTAAACATTTAAACAAGTATTTTAGTATATCCATAATTTATTATCCATAATCAATTTATAGTAAGGGATTTATGGTTATCTGGGACCAAGATTACTCAAATTACCTCAAATCTGCTTTTAACCATCTACAAGGAATGTCAGTAACCACCAGCCAAGATTGTAAATACAACTGCTTGTTTGACATGTTTGAATCAAAAGCCCAAATATGTTCTTCATAACTCCATTTTGCATCAACTGTGGAAAATATTTAATTTATCACAGGTAACTCGGTACCAGAAAGTTTCATTCCATGCAGACGTTTTTAATGCAGCTCCATGCTTGCTTCACAAAAGCTAAGCATCTCAACTTCAGCTAAAATGTAAATTAGGTTATTAGGGATGACATCTCTGTTGATCTTGAAAAGACATGATGAGATTTCAGGAATATTGAACAGACAGGATATCCAAGCTTGCCAAAAAGGGGTGAGAGGATATGATCAAATAGCTAACTTATTTCTGAAGGTCATTCTCTATATACATCCCATCAGATGTTTTGTTTGCACAACTGCTTTGAGCAAATGTCTAGGTCTTGCAGATTCAATTAATTCCCCTTTCAGCATATTAGATGTACTCAGCTGTCAGTCTTTTTGCCTGGAGACCACATCGCACTCACTGTTGTTTTGTCAAGTAATGAACGCGATGGATCAATTCCCTTTAAATTGGACCACAGTGGTAGTCAAAAGTAATCATTTCAAACAGTATGACAGTATTAACATTTTCTCGAGCACAAAACATCCTTCCTTTGAATGGCAAATTGTTTATTCATCACAACCTCACGGGCCCGCTGAAGACTAGCAATAACACTCAAGCAAATTACTCCAGTGAACTGGTAAGTACTCCCTGTGCGCTGCTTGATCAAATCAAATTCCTGTGCCATTGCCAGTATTTCATGTCTACATACTGGCGCTGTTATTTGTATTTCCTGATTAGACATCATATCAAAAATACAGATAGAAGTATTTCCCAAAACAACCACTTTGGGTAGAAAATGAATAGAAACTCATGTAAGATTTGTGGATGAAGTGCAATCTCCTGTGTACGACAAAGTGGAATTGGAGGATCATGAAGGGGAATCGAAACACATCTGTCTGCTGGGCCGCAGTCTCTGAGCTGATGAGTTATGAAGTCTAAGTCTTCTTTAGAAGTCAAGACACAGACAAAAATATCTACTGCTCTTTGTAGTTCTCTGCGTGACCATCTCTGCATGTCCGTCTATGGTGCACTGCCCTCTTAAGTTACCCTGGGATGACTAAAGACCAATCTTTGGGATGAACAAACAAATAACAGTATTGGAATGTAAATATAGCTTTAAGCGCACATCTTTAATAGTCTTCTCACAAATCTCCTCAAAATACAGTTGTGCATGTGTACTACAAAGTCATATAGTTTAGAGCTTGCAAATTCTTCTGACTTGGAAGGTTTTTGGCAAGAAATTAAATCACCTGGGGTTTGAGTAAATTACAAAAGACATTTACACCCATTCTGGGACCAAGGGAGGCCGCTTGTTTGTGTGTAACAAGCCAAATTCATGAACAGCCACAGTTGTTATGTTTGGGTTGCACATGTGAAATTACATTACTGAATACCAGACAAATAAGATACAAATGTAACAATGTTTACTGACTAATCAAGCAAATGGCCAACACTCCCACAATAGTTTGTTCTTCTGTCTGTTCAGTGGTATCTATCTGGAATGCAGATTTGAACATTTGCATAACATTAATGCATGTGTGTGGGCACAACTAATATTACAAGTACTTACTACATCAAATTATTATTTCTGAAAATTGCAGTAACAGTGAATAAATAAGTCATGTATGCCTTTCCATCTGGATATAAATAGTTTGAGTACCTAATGTTTGGACTGTATGACTTTTTGGAATTATAATCATAATAGTACAATAAAGTACACATCTAGGGTTGTGCAGAGTTACAAATCAAAAAGCCTTGTCATGACAAATAAAACTGCATTTTCCACCCAAATTGAACACATGCTATGAACACGACTTCTAGGCAGTAAGTTGTGAGTCTTGAAAAGCTTTAGTCTCCAGAGTTGGAGCCAGAAGAGAATAGGAGCGGCCAGCCAGCCTTGCAGTGGAATCTGGGTCAAAGCTCGTTAACAGATTTGTGTTTTAGCCATACACTTACTAGCTTGCCATTTACAAAGGAAAAACTACAGCGTGGCAGTGTGGAACCAGGAGCTTACTGGAAAGATGCAAATAATGTAATAAAGATATGCCCACAATGGGAACATTTCATGTTCCTACAACTACTATTAACACGGGCTCCAACATATTGGAAACATTAAAATATGCTGTTTTCATTTATTATGGAATTCTTTGTTACAGTATACTGAGTCAAAGAGAGTCTATCGTGCCTTCACCAGAGCTGCAACCAAGTACCCTGGAGTCTGGAAGGAAACGCACGCTCATCCTGACGGACCTCCATTTCCTGTGAACACACCACCAACATTCCCACAAACAAATCTGCAGGTCAGGTGTGGACAATGTGGTCAACGATCCCTCGTCCTCGACATTATACATAAATCAACAATCATAACAGCATCATAAATGTCAAGATATTTAGCCCGGAAAATGAGGTCAGCGCAACATATCGGTGTTATTGTAGTCCAGTTTTTATTTGAGCTTTTAATAGATAACCTTAGCCAGGCGACGAGGAAGCAGGATGAATGAGAGCATTGTTGAGGGGACAACAGGTGCCAGCACATCTTTGACTACTCGCGTTCTGCTCTCTGTTTGAATTTTCATGTTGGAATTATTATCTTTTTTGGTGACCAAGTGGATACTAGAGTATCAACAAGAAAGGTGACAGCAAGGTGATAGCCTTCCGTACCTGTTAAGAGACAAGAGAAGATAGAGAGTGGTCGCTCTCTTTCAGTCATCGCTCATTGAGATACAGCAGGAGAAAGTCGTTTATTCAGTAACAAGTCACGTTTTGTTTACACAAGACCGACATGGCAGATATTGGAGTCACAGTGATCCACATCCAGTTATCCATTAGGTCCCATTATCAAGAGTACAAACGTGTCTAAAGGTGGTACAGTTCTTATGCAACAACACACAAGAGATAAGAGGCACTTGACTCTCACAGACAAAAAGTGAAAAACTACTCCACACAACTTTGAGCAGATTTATACAGCTTTTTGGGGGGGATATTTCCATTAGCAAAATAACATTTGCAGAGTGGCTCAATGAAAGAGGGAGATATTGGACGACATCATTGTGTTAGAAAGATGATTGGTTCATAAACATGAAAATCAGGGTGGCCACCTCTACAGGTTCTCAACTAACAATATCAGGAGGAAAAACGGTGTTCCTGTCCATCCATACTCCGGTCCCCTACAGACAGGGCTTGTTTTCTCCAATCAACAAGGTTGAACAAACAAGGATGGAGGTTGTGGGTCTACTGCCTTCGGTAGGTGGTTGTTACCTTTAGGCACTGGTTTGGACAACAGTTGTTATTGAATGACTTAAGCTAGATCTGAGATGTATAACATTAATCCCAAATCAATGCCTGGAGTATTGCCCATGTTCCACTCCTGCTCCTTCACAGCTTGGCTTTGCCTGGCTGCAGTTGCAGGCTCTGGAGCTTCATGGCCATACCCATGTTCCCTGTGATCTTCAACTTCCCCTGGAAAAAAGCCTGCAAAGAAAAACACTGTTTTGTCGGGTGTTTAAACATACACACAATCTTCTTTTCGAAATGTCTGTGTAATCAAAAATGATCCATGCATTCAACATATGTATGGACACAATATCTGATCCAGACTGAAGTAGGCCTGTGTGGCTGGTGTAGAGTTAAAAACAAAAGAGATTAACTAGAGTCAGGGAAAGTGGGGCAACTGCGACAGCAACAAGGGCTTATGGAAAGGCAGGACACAGAGCAAGGTACACCGTGTTAAAACAAATAAACGTATGGGGAAAAAACCTTGGAAATAGTTCAACCAAATGGAGAGAAAAAGTTACTTCTATGGCCAAAACATTCCACCGATGATACAATGCTCTACTGCATTCTGGGAAATAAATATGTTCAGAGCCTCATTCAAAAAGTTTACTGCTCCATACTTTTTAAACAATGGATGTCAAAAGGAGGTGAATTGTTACATGGCCGTGAAGCTAGAATGAATGGCAAAAATTGATCCAATCCTCCCACTTGTTTTCAACAGCACCTCTTCTATTCATCTTCACAATTTGGGAAAATATGGGAATTTGAAGATGATTTGACAACTAAGTTGAAAATAAATTCATTCGTTCATTTCATTTCAGCCCCATGGTATGACATGTACCTGTCCGTGAGGGACTCTGTAGTCCTGAACTTGAATCCCTTCATGTCCTTCAACCTCGACCCCAAGACGGAGTACATTGGCCAGCTAGTGCTACTCTACTGAGTGATTAGATTACCTGTATTTAGCAGCAAATGCTGCTCTAGGAAGTGCCTCAATCTTTCCAGAATTCATACCAAAAAATTTAAATGATCCTTTATTATTCTTTATTAGCCAACTTTAATGGCTCACCGGACTAGTGTGCGCACCATGTAGAGCGAGGCCTCACTGCGGCAGGCCTGGGTCCAAAATCGGCCCAGGCCCTTTACCGCATGTCATCCTCTCTCTCCCAACATTTCCTGTCCTCTCCAAACACTATCTCTGTCAGAAGTTAATAATAAAAGCAGAAATGACACACACAAAAAAAATATATATAGTGTTTTTTCTTTTGTAAACTTCCCCACATCTAACCTTTACAAATTATATTTTAGAGGATGGGACAGAAACACAATGCCAAGGCTCTCACAGTACTAAAACCCTCCACTTTCAAAGTCCTTGAAGACCTCCTTCACAGTAACAAAAGTGTGCACAGTATTGTACATTCTTCAGAAAAGCCATAAAAAACATTTCATACATGAAAAGAAGCCTGGAGCCAACAAAGTACTACTAGAAAGTAGTAGACCATATTATTTTTTTTTAAATGCATTGCATTGCCTTTGTTTCAAATATTTAAAGATGCATCATCAAGTCAATTATTTTTTCACCTCAGACTAATAGGAAATACTAAGGGGGGCCACTGAGGACGGAATACACCTCTTAACTAACAAAAAGGACTGTCGGCCCAAACATTACGTTTACGACAACCGGCTAACATGAGGTTAATAGTAGGAATGCTCAAATTGACTAATATGGAAGTTAGTCTGATAAGATTCAAATGTATATTGTGATGCAGCTGAAGCCAGCATAGATTCTGCAAAGGCACTGGAATAGTCTAGAAAGATCTGGTTCCTTCTACTACACTTCCAGTGAGTGAAAAGCAACAGCTAAATGTTACAAATATTGGAGTGGCCCTTAAGTGTAAATCACTTTGATATAGATATATTTAGTAAGATGTACTTTTAGTGAATTACAAACCACAAAATGTTACGTTGACTAATACTGGGGAGCAATTCCCCCTTCTCGACATAGGAGAGTAGTATCTTGCTTACACATAAATACAGGGACAACATAAAAACTGTAGTGAACAGTCAATGAAAATACTGGATCGAGGATGTAACACAGCAAACACATAGCAGAGTAAGACAAAGATCCTACAAGGACGAAATAAAGAGACACATACAATCAGACACACCAAGGCTAAATACTCACAGTTTGTGGGTTCATCTTCCCTGTCATCAGAGCCAGCAGATCAGCATCTGACATCGCAATTGTGCAGTCTGCTTTCTTTTCTGAGTGAGGGAGGAAACAACGAAAACGGCAGCTCATAATTCTGTTTTACTCAGTTAAGGTCCATCATTTAGTATTTTCATTTTACAAGGACATAGAAAATGATACATTACAGACGACAAGAAGCAAATTGTGTATTTTTAAATGTCACAAGATGTTTAACTGCTTCAATGTTTATGTAAATGTGGCCTTATCCGTTGTTGAGTTGTAGTTCTCACCTGTGTCATTGTGGACACAGCCTTTGCCATTTTTCACATCAACAAACCACACAGCCTCCTCCCCATTTGGTCCACCCTTCACCTTGAAAGCGAAAACTCCTCCGATCTTTTTCACAAACTGCTCCCCATCCTGCTTGTAAAACCATGGACAAAGGGAATCTTAATTAGTATATAAGGGATATTTCTTTGGATGACTGTCTGTAAATGTACTCCAGTGAACCTTGAGATTCAAGATATTCATCTATATCTACATCTGTAATTTGATGGGACAGCTACTTTTATGGACTTAATGTGTAGGAGCCCATTTTATCAGATGGATTCGGAAAGTTCAAATGTGCTTTAAATATTAACTGATCTAAATAACTTCCAAAAGTCACTGATCATGAATAAACATAAGATACTGATATTAAGGACCTCGGTAAAGAAACATTTAGTAAATTGAATGGCTGTAATAGGTAATCAATTATTTTCATTATAATGACGTCACCTCCTGAAGCTTTTTGTTTATCTCCTGGAACACTGCATTAGCCTTGAAGCCTTCCAGCCCATTGCTCGAGCTAGTGTAAACAGCCTGGATTCTCTTGTGGCTGGGGAAATATACAGACAAACAATGGCAACAACCACATAAACTTGTGTTATATCATAAACTAATTTTTAAAAGTTATTTTGATCTACAATTTGTAGATCTCTGTATTTTGTAACTGAATGCGTTGTATGAGTAGCCTACATCACAAATGTGGTAACATCATTGCATGACATTGACTTTAGTTCATTAATTTGGTGGCTACTTGCTAGTTAGATGTATACCGTTTCGAACAGGTCTGATAATTTGATATTTAAAATGATTTATATCGTCGCTGTTGCAATGGGCACCGGTTTCTTCCTTGTTGGACAATTGAAGGACATGAACAATGCAAGTCAAACTAGAGAATAGGCTAGGACCTACATCATAAAATCTACACATTTGTTAACCTCACCTTACAGCCTGTGGATCTCGCATTTTGTTTAAATTTGAGGTAACAATGCTCTACAGACGAAGCTGGAGCGTGCAACTATGTTATGATTTTCTGCTGTGAAATAATTGCGAAAAGTACTTCCTAGTTCGTGACGTTTGACAGACCCTATGTGTCGATAAACGAATCGAACACGCTCAGACCCCGGCACGACGTTTCCGAAAAGTGGCTTTTTCTATGGCTCTGCCATTAACGTCTGTTATTTCTTGTATGGATCCAAATAAAAATGTAATTGCTAACTAGGATGAGCTGTCTTAGAAATAACCATCAAAAGACCAAAGTGTTGGGTTTAGCCTATTATATTTTTTGAATTCACGAGAAATAAGTAAATGTTGGCTTCTGCATTAAAAGTGTTATTGACAATTTAGCCTAATCATGGGTGGACTGGGTGCTGAGCCCTCTGCGGGATTGTGTTTCAAGTCTGGTCATTTAATATTGAAAGGCATAACCATCTTTGACCTTGGTTAATTAATAAACGAATTCAAAGTAGAGACAAACTGTTTGATGTTTAAACTGAGACTGAATATCTGAATATCTGAGTTTAAATTTCAAACACTCATTTGCACACTTGATGCTGACTATTTTAGCTATAGTCTGCACCTCTGTCATTTGTCAACCGTCTCTGGAGGAGGGGATCCCTCACCGAATTGCCCCTTGGTTTCTTCCATTTATTCCCAATTAGTTTTCAGATTAGTTTTTCTTGTCTTCCTTGAGGGTTTTGGTTGGCTGAGGGGTAGTTCTATATGGGTGCATGGGAAGCCCTCGGTGACATTATGAATGGCCTATACAAATACATTTTGATTAGATTTGATGCAGCCTACATCGTTTTAATAAAAGTTGTTGGATGTCATAAAACCAACAAACTGGATGAAGGAATTAGGGTAGTGCCTGAGGGCAATAGGGATGCAGGAATATTACTCTGTGAACAACCAATATAGGTCGTCTGAATGAAGTCAAACAGCTGAAAATGTCATAATGGAGGCAGTGAACTGTCACCTTCTTAACTCCCAGCCCGTGCAGCATTTATAGAGCAGTGCTGGTGAAGGGGTGAAGGGGGAGGATGCTGTGTAGCTGGTGATGACAAGGGTTAGTGGGTGGGGAGGATTTAAGGCCATGCATCAAACTCGAGCTAGCTTGATTACTCTCTCACCCAACAGAGCTGATAGGCGGACTGAATAGCCGGAAAGCCAGCCAATGTTGTGCTGCTGTGAGTGTGTCAGTGAGTCTGGTCGTAAGGGGCTGAGTCCCCTGCTTTTCAGTCCAAACATAAACTGTTTAAGCCGATGCTGCTCTCTGTTGGCAAGGTCTTACATTTAAAAACTCAACCGAAATATGTCAACGGGTTGTAAGACAGGTCGGTTATGTTTTTTTTTGATGACGAGGATTAAAACAACGGAATGTTAAGAGTATATGGCAATGTCACCAGGAACCTGGTAAATGTCTGCTTTATTAAAAAAATATAAATAAAAACTGACGCACCAGCATGTCACGTGACTTTCTGTCCTGGAGATATTCTTCCTGGAACGTTAGCTAAAAGAGCAGCTTCTCATTCAGGGCTTGTTTATGTCTGTAATAACAGGCTTTTATGAAATATATGACTTGCTTTGTGGTCAGTCTCGGTCAACATTTTACTAAAAGGGACGCCCGTTTTGTTTGCAAATGACAAGATAACCAGCTAATTTGTTGACTGGCTAGCTCTCAAATTAAACTATACATTGCTTTCCTGTTAGCAAGCTAGCGTGATCTTGTAAACTGTGAGAATCATTTTTAAAGCCTTCTCGTTGGCAGAACACCTTGACTTCCAGCTAGGAGTTGACCTGTAGAACCATGGCGAATTTGCTCTCGCTGCAGTTCAGTGCCTCTCTCAGAAAATATGGGAGTCTAAAGCCTCTGAGGACTGCTACAACTTTACCCATTGATAAAAGACGTTACAGCAGCAAAGATGGATCTACTTCTGAGTACCTGCACAAAAGTATTGTGCCGTCTATGCATTATCAGAAGAGTTTACCCAGGTAAGCGTACAGCAAGTATCAGTTTCTAGTATCCAGAAATACAACAATATAGGCTAAAGATACAATGTATTTATCATGTTTGTATGTATTTCCCATGCTGATTACCTATTAAGCGTTTAACCATCCAAATATTTGATTTATTTAGTCGAAAGGTGACTCCTTGTCACTGGAAAAGGAATGTAGGTGAAAGGGTAAAGGGATATTGAACGTTGACACTATATGGCCAACAGAGGACGGTGTTTCACATACAGTATGCTATTAATCCATTGTTTCTATAGGCTACCAATTCCAAAACTGGAAGACACAGTCAAGAGATATTTGGCAGCTCAGAGACCTCTCCTTGATGATGACCAGTTCAGGTGAGCACGCAAAAAAATCTACAAACAAAGTATTCATCAATCATGAGGGTTGAGGACACATTCACCACTCAGAATGCTTTTTATGTCTTCAGTAAAACGGAGAGGTTGGTAAAGGACTTCCAAAGTGGTGTTGGGAACCAACTGCACGAGGAGCTGGTGGCTCAGGACAAGCAGAACAAGCACACAAGCTACATCTCAGGTTAGCTATGGATCCAAAACGCAGTTAAATCAAATTATTTTGTGTATCTTAGTGTTTTGTTCCAAAATGCCTGTATGTGGTCTTTTCAGATTTAGCAAAGTAAACGGTTGTAAACGAAGTGTGGCTCTACAAAAATAAAAACAAATAGAAAATATGGGAATTTGAGGATGATTTGACAACCAAATTGAAAATAAATTCATTCGTTCATTTCATTTCAGCCCCATGGTTTGACATGTACCTGTCCGCGAGGGACTCTGTTGTCCTGAACTTTAATCCCTTCATGTCCTTCAACCTCGACCCCAAGACGGAGTACAATGACCAGCTAGTGCGAGGCACGAACATGGTGTGCTCGGCTGTACGGTTTATGAAGACCCTCCGTGCTGGCTACCTGGAGCCAGAGGTATTCCATCTGAACCCAGCCAAGAGTGACACGGACAGCTTTAAAAAGTTAATTCGCTGGGTTCCCTCCTCCCTATCATGGTACGGGGCCTACATGGTGAACGCCTACCCCCTGGATATGTCCCAGTATTTCCGCCTATTCAACTCCACGCGTATCCCCAAGAAGGGACGGGACGAGCTCTTCACAGAGCCTAAAGGGCGCCACCTACTGGTGATTAGGAAAGGCCACATGTATGTGTTCGATGTGGTGGATCCTAACGGGAACCTGGTCAATCCTGCGGAGATCCAGTCCCACTTGAAATACATCCTGTCTGACCAAACTCCAGCCCCCGCCTATCCTCTGGGCTTCCTGACCAGCGAGAACCGGGACGTATGGGCCGGACTGAGAGAGAAGCTCCTGGCTGCCGGAAATGGAGAGGCAATCGGTAGTGTCGACAGTGCCTTATTCTGTCTGTGCCTGGAGGACGAGAACATGCGAGACCACATTCACATCTCCCACAACATGCTGCACGGGGACGGCTCTAACCGCTGGTTCGACAAGTCGTTCAGCATAATCCTCGCCAAAGACGGACAGGCGGCCATCAACTTCGAGCACTCCTGGGGCGATGGCGTGGCCGTGCTCCGCTTCCAGAACGAGGTCTTCAAGGACTCCACAGAGAGGCCTCTGGTCCATCCCAGCTCCTCAGCAGCGGTGGTGGACTCCGCTTCCGCTGTGCGCCGCCTCCAGTTCAACCTCGACGGCGAGCTGGAGACTGGGATCGCGAAGGCCAAGGAGAACTTTGATTCGGCCGTGTCAAAGCTCACCATCGACGCCATGGAGTTCAAGAAGGGTGGGAAGGAGCAGCTGAAGAAGAAGAAGCTGAGTCCGGACGCCATCGCTCAGCTGGCGTTCCAGATGGGCTTTCTGAGGCAGTATGGGCAAACCGTGGCTTCCTACGAGTCTTGCAGCACCGCGGCGTTCCGTCATGGCCGCACAGAGACCATCCGGCCCGCCACGGTCCACACACTGCGCTGTGCCAACGCCTTTGTACGTCAGCCAGGAAAGCACAGTGTGGATGAACTGCTGGGCCTTCTCTCCGAATGCTCGAAATATCACGGGCAGCTCACCAAAGAGGCAGCCATGGGTTAGTGCCTTTTCACAAAATGGGAAAAGTGAAACGGGTTTCATATTTGAGATGGCAAGGGCGGGGTTAAATTCCATACATGTTAGAACATCCTCGTTTTAAATTATTCTTCCTGTTCTTGTTTTTTCTCCACCAGCCCAAGGGTTTGACCGGCACCTGTTCTCAATGAAGTATCTGGCCAACTCAAAGGGCCAGCCACTACATGCCCTGTACCAAGACCCGGCATATGCAGCTATTAACCACAACATCCTGTCCACCAGCACCCTTACCAGCCCAGCAGTTAGCTTGGGAGGCTTTGCCCCTGTGGTGCCTGACGGTTTTGGGGTAGGCTACGGTGTCCATGACGACTGGATCGGCTGCAACGTGTCCAGCTATCCAGACCGTAACGTACATGAGTTCCTGCAGTGTGTCCACAAGTCACTTGAGGATATCTTCACTGTTTTGGAAGGAAAGCCTCTCAGCTAAGGAAAGGGTTTCATACAGAGATCACTAGTGCAGGGAAATTATGAGGTCTGTAATACAATGAGGTTAATTTTAAGGCTGTGTTTCTCGACTACTGATCTTCAGACCATCACTGCTCAGGTGGTACAACCATACCTGCAGACTAGGTGACCTTATCGTCTGAAAAGAAAAGTTGAAAAACCCTGTTTAAGTGCACTTTGTCCAGGTTAAGGGCTAACACAAGTGTGGGTTGTTGTTAAATGACACCACAGCAAACTAGAATTGGGTCATCAAAGGTTAATGTAGCAGTTTAATATTCAGTACTCCACTTTTGCAGTGAATGTGAATTAAGCAGGGCAGTGTGTTCTAAACAATGTTCACTATGAATGTCAAGTAGGAGAAACCACATCTGAGTGATTCATTGTTGTTTTTTTGCTAATAGAATTGGCATTTATAATGCCATTCATAACCTTTAATGAAGCTGTGTATGTACATGCCTTATTGAGTCAAATGAATAAATGTTTACTTGAAGTCAATTCTGATTATTGGATTGCCACAATTTCTTGTGACATTTTAAGGATCACTGCCTTTTTTCATAATATAACCTGTGATCTTTGCCAATGATGGGCATTTTTATGAATCGTGAATCTAAAGCAGTTGCACACAGGCAAGCAATATGAATGTATGAAATCTGACAAAGCAAACTGAATTTGTCAATAAAGCTCTGTGTCCATGGTGGGATATATCAGTGTCAATACTAGGGTATGATCCATTTCTTCAACTGTCCACCTGATCAAATTCAAAGTGCCTGAAATGTTTTTTCAATCATTTATTTAAAATAAAAACAATCAAAAGTAATATACAAAAGGTCATACAGGCTCGAACTCGTAACTAAAACAATTCCAACGAGATTATCATCATCTTAAATGGGCTTGATTTTGAAGTGTAGGCCGATCAGACTGAAGACGAGACATTTCAGATCTTGCACCAGGTAGTAAAACACCCTGAGGCCTTCTGGATCCCTGCAAAACCACAGTGTTATTTTTAGAAGTGAGAACAACTTGACAGAGACCTCTCATTATTCTAGCTGTGCCCATATCTCACAACCATCATAATGCATTTACTTACTTGGACTGGTTGACATCGATCAAGGAGCCAATCTTTGAAGTTGTGAAAGAAATGTGCTCATCCCCAATGACAATCTCGAGCTCCTGGTTGGGTGAAGATAAAAGGTTCTTTATTTCAGTTTTCAATAAAATGGCATTAAGCTCACCTGGTATCCTCCATGCATTGAACTTGGCCAAATACCTGGGTGAAATAGCAATACATAGGCTCTTTAGTTTAAAGAAAATCTGACAAACCTGTCTGCCAACTCTATCAGGAGGCGGCCACAGTGCATCGTCTTCCTTAGTGATCTCGCTGTCGTCAATGATCCTCTTTAGCTCTTCCATAACACTTTTATGTACATAGGCCTGTGAGGAAAGTATAAGACATGTTGTGAGTAAGTACTTTAAAATGCAATATTTTGTTGTAGGTTTAATGTATACATGTTAACAATTTAGTAATACACTTGCAGAAATTAAATAATTAATTGTAAGCCATTCTTAATGCAAATGTTCGTGTAATGATCAATGTGATTGTTGTTGAAGCCGACCCCGCTCCCTCCATTCACACAAACCTCTTTTCTGATCATCACGTCGTTTTTGTAGTTACTGTTGTTAGCGTACCTCAACTTGCCTGCAATAAAATAAGTCATGAGCTTTGTAGTAAAAACAGCTACAGTAACACTGGTATTTAGCTCAAATCCATTCGCTTATATGGTTATTAGCTAGTTAGCTTATTTGCTAGCTACTTAGTGAGTCAAGTACTGCTGTGAATAACCAACCAGCAAGCATATAAGTGCATTTTTCGACAAAATAAAGTTACTAAATAGTTAACATATACTAGATAACTAGCACGCAGATAAATAACTATCGACTGTGTAGCTAGCTAGCTTGAATTTCAGCCAAAGTTAGTTAGCAAATAGGAAGTTAACGCATATAGCACGTAACAGTTAGCTTGCTAGCCAGCCATTGCTAGCTAGCACACAGAGTCGTGGTGGTACCATCTACATTGCTAGTAGCTAGTTAGCTTGCCCAATGAAATTGCCGCCTAGAAAAACTTACCGTCGGGTCTGAACTCAAATTCCAGAAACTCGTGGCCAAATTTGCCCTTATGCCCAACATAGTATCTCAAATAGAAGTCACTCGTTGACATAATCAAATCGCCTGAAGTGTTTGCCGGATCAAACCAAACGAAGTACACCGTAACTCTGCAGCCCTGTGATCAAAAGCTAACCTCGCTGGTCTACCGCCTTACATGAACACTGCGCCTGCGCCCAGGCGCCTCTTTGTGATCTCATGTTCGTTGTCGCAAGAAAATGACGTAGTTCCAAACAGCCTATTTCGAAATATAAGAAAATAATATAATAAAAAATAACGCTTTTCAAAATTTTGCTCAAACTATTTCAACAAATGAATCGAAAAGAATATCAGATCACATTTATTACATGTTTCACTATAGGCTACTAGTCATTACCTACAGCAAAGTAATAAAAGTAAGTTTTATTAGTTGTTTTGACTGCGGACTGGTCTGCCAATGTCAAGAACTACAGACACTTCTTGTCACAAACTTAAATTAATTGGAACCATGTATGTAATCTGAAAATTCATTTGTAATTATTTTAAACTAAAATAAATAACTTGTGCATTATCAGAATAGTAGCTATCTGCACAGAGAGAGCAAACAAATATCACAGACAAAATGTGCTTGCATGTGTTTGATACGATTAGAGACTCAAAATAATCCAATAATTGGTAGGTGTGACAATGATACACGTTGCATTAGCTGTGTTTTGGTGCTTATTTTATTATTTTACTGCTTCATCTTTAACCTATAAATTCACTTTTTCACAGTGTTAAATCCTGTGGGAGATGTGAAGGTATAGTCCATGCGGCATTACATGGTTTGTTATATTATAGTCTGCAGTTTGCTTTTTATTCCCATGTAAGCAAGCCATGTTTTTAAATATTTAAAAGGAATGTCGGTAGATTTATGCACAGATGAACTGAAGTATATCAGTAACATTAAAGTGTGTTTATACACAAATCAGGCCGTCTTTTGCTCACACTGGAAAAAATGTGAACAAAGGTAGAATTGTGAACATATCCATTATCCTTTGCAAAAGTGTGGTAATCTACAGGTAGGACATATTACAAACATTTCAAATAAATTAATCCAATTTTGTAAATCAATAGATAAGTAGCAGAATTTAAATGCATAAATGTTCAGTTCACATCACTTATAAAAACATTTCCATGGGATTTCCATGGCTACTGATACCTCATGTAGTACAGGTTTCAAGGAGAGAACTTCAATATGATAGGACTTATTTATTCTTTGGTGGGGGTTGTCCCTAGACAAAACACCACTCGGCACAAGGATTGTTTAGCAAAACGTTTTTCAGTGTTGGTGTAGCAGGACAAATTATAACATTTAGAACAAAATGTGTATAGTGGCAGCACACATTTTATGAACTGTTCAAGAGCAACATCGGCACCATGAATACATTAGGTTCAAAACGAAACTGCTTTTATTCATAAAGTCAAGTAGTTTAGTTTATATCTGTGTAAAACACAAGTTGCATTGTTTCTAAGATTTTGTCAGCAAGGCAGTTAACCTGAATAGGGCCTGAGAAAATGCATAAATAAGAACATGCCACAACAGCATTACCCTGCATTCAAGGCTTATAATACAGAAATCAAGAGTTCTGCAAAATTAACAAGCCATTACTCCGAGTGTATACTTTCAGCTGCTGTTGTCTGATGGAAAATACAAAAAGTATCACATTTGTCACTTTTCCACAAACAGCACACACCTTTGACCAAAACTGATTGTTGATTAAAGTTGGAAAAAAAGCACCCACAATTCACGCTGTTCCTCTGTTCTGACTACAAACAAAACAATGAGCAGACATCCAAAGAAAATACCTAACTACTCAGATTCACAACTTTGACCTAGTTCCAAAGTTTCAAAACAAGGAATAAATCCTACTCCTAACACCCTGCATTTCTTTCTTCTGTAAAAAATATGCAACGTATCAAATGAGGCCTTAAGGAATAAGGAGACATATTCAGTTGTTTCTGGACATGGTGTGGAAAGTTAGTGTGTACAGCAAAGCACTTCCCTCCATCCATCCATCCATCCAGCCGTCCCTGGCACGAGGAGAGAGGCAATGCAGTCAGTGTGGCCGACTGCTGGACTCGGACGCCTGCCGTTTTCTAGGCGTACTGTGCCCATTGAGGCAACCATTCTGCCGCTTGGTCAAACCTCCATTTAGAATGTCTTGGATGTGCTGAACTATAAGATTTATGGCAACTGCAATCAAACACATGGGAGAGCAAAGTGGACATCAGAGAACAGTACCGTTACAGTATGAACAAAAGACAACAGATTCGTAATTAATTGGATTCTGCATTTTTGGACGATTGGTTTTGGATGTCATGTGAAAACCCTTAACATAAGTAGTGATTACTTCTGAGTAGTCCATTAAATTGTGAAAAATTGCCTTGGACCTTGTTTTTTAGGGAGGTATCTGACATTGACCTTGTGATTCCAAAACAAATACAGTATTTTGTCTTGAGAATATTTCTGAGTATCTAGTTCTCTGCCATGTGCAGGTCAAAACTGTAGAACAAGCCAACAAGGCTCAGTCAGGCCTTAAAAAGATAAGAGGAAGAATAAAGAAAAGCTGAAAAACAAAGACATTCATTTAGTGTCATGAGCCCTTTTACAAGACGTTGTTGTCGTCAGTCTCGCAACCACTTGCACATCAGCAAAGTACCATGACTCACCCAGATTATCGGCTCCTCTGGGAATGATAACATCAGCATACTTCTTTGTCTAAAAGAAAAATTGGGAAAAATTGGGAAAAATACACATTTTCAAATAGATCAAAATTGAAGAACTTTAAAGAAAGGCAAACAAATAAATTGAAGTGTAAATCGTATTTCTAGGTACTACTGACTGGCAAGCAGAACTCCTCAAAGGCAGGCTTGACAAAAGTTATGTATTGCGCAAGGACTTGCTCCAGGTCCCTTCCTCGTTCACTGATGTCACGGAGCACTGGTGAATATAGGGGGAGGGGCTGTCACTATAACGTCTGCCTTCATTCAAGGTCTGTGCACACACAAGTACACTGAGTGGTTTACCTCTGCGTGAGAGCCGCGTGTCAGCATCCGTATCCACAAACAGCTTCATATGGAAGAGATCCCGGATCTCCTGGGAGTAGAACATTAGGATCCCCTCGAACAGCACCACGTCTGCAGGGTACACCGTCACCGTCTCCTCTTTCCTGTGACAAATCGGTAGGACAAAGCATTGAATGCTGCTACCATAGAAACAGGCTAGTCTCCAATCCAGTTATTCTCCCTTTCCAAAACGGTAGGCCATTTTTGTGCTCATTCCTAATAACCGTGCTGGCTTCGCACTCACCTGGAATGGGTGACAAAGTCATACACGGGGATCTGCACCGTTTTGCCCTCTATGATGTCCCATAGGGTCCTGACAATGAGTTCGTTATCGAATGCATCTAATAAGGATAAAGAAAGGAAATCATGGTCAAAACCATAGCCATTTGATTACTGTCGGTCTTAGCCAGTCCATAGGATAAAGATATAATCTAGTATGTCAACCACCGGCGGACAGGCTGTGTGCTCTACTTGTTGACATGCTCTGCTGTGCTGCCAGATTGTGCAGCCAGCCCACGCACGCAATGTGAGAAACAGACAGACGGCTGCTGAAGTGACAAAGACACCAAGCTACTGAAAGACAGAGTGTTGGAGAGGAAGAAAAGAAAGAGTGAGAATGTGTGTGGGGGGTGAGAGTGTGTGTTTGTGTCCGTGTTTGTGTGCGTGTCCGTGTATAGGGGGGCTGGCTGAGTGAGTGAGTGAGTGAGTGAATGAGTGAGTGAATACTTACCTGGGTGGTCAAAGTTGAACTGGCCCTTGAGAGCCTTGGATTTCTGCTCTGGCATCAAGACTTTGTAAAAACTGTCTTGACTGAGAATGGCCACCTGGCGTTGGTGATGGTCAATCTTGTTCTGACCAAGCAGCTCCATGATCTTACTGCACACTGAAGACTAATCATGTAATAAAGAAGAAAAACAAGAAAATACCTGTAATTATCTTCATAAAGATGAAACTGATTAAATCAAATGAGCTTTTGTAATAATCATAATAATCATTAAAAAACGGAAAATCCCCAAATATATTTTTGTTGACCCGTGGGATTTAGAAGACAGATGACAACTGCCATGATCCTATAATACTGTAGTTTTCACAACAGTCTGTAACCCCAGTGTTGAAAAACAACAACAGCAGGTGCACTTTGCAGTCTTTCCCATAGAATACTCAAATTGGGCAAATAGTGGCACAGTGTGTTCAAGGTTGATGGGAAAATCCTGAGATGTTAAGACATAGTTAAATAGCTTCAATTGTAGCTCTGGAATGTATACACTAATTATCAGTCAGCAGAGAGGAGAGAAAGAAAGAAACACTAGTCAACAATAATGACCAGAATAAGAAGGAAGATATTTTGTTAATTATCTCTGAGGCATAGAAGTTATAGAGCTCATGTGGAGAAAGAGAGAGAGAGAGAGCGGGAGAGAGAGAGAGAGAGAGAGAGAGAGAGAGAGAGAGATGAAGATAAATAGCAACACAGATGTTGATACTGAGTATTGTGATTGAATTATTTCATATATGCCATTAGGTGATCTTAAGTTATTAGTTCCTATGCCCTTCATTCCTGTATTCATTGTCCAGTCATCTGAGATGCTCAGCTTGAGTGTATCAGACACCTGCACCTTACAGATCTGTAATAAATACTTAGATTTGGTCTTGAACTTGTACTTGACAACTGACTTCATTGACTTAGTACTTTCACAGCAATGGGGTAAAACAAGAGACTTCTTCAGTTGGGCATCAGAACTTGTGAGAAGCTTTTTGAGCGTGTGCTACTTCTGATCCCACCTGATTCATTGCCAGATGTTATCGTCTTATGTTTGTGTATCAAAGATGGTTATGTTGGTGTAATGGTTGTTCTGTTTAATAAATATGAGTTTGAAGGACATTTAAGCAGTTTAATGATTGATTCTCTGAATAACTTCCACCATAGTATACAGGAACTCATGTGGCGTCAGTTACCATTAAGTGGATTACAAGAACACTGTGAAAACGTGATGAAGACATACATGGATACAAAATTGAAAATTATTAGATTTCTTCCACACTAGGAAAAGCTGCATATATTACCATTCACACTGCACACTAGCTGAAGTGTATGGCATCCCTTACAATACTTGTAGCCTATAATCTTGAGCAAGAAGTGCCTTTGATGACATACAGCCATTAGAAAAATAAACATGCACAAAACCACACAAACAAACTTGTAGAGATGCCCACAAGAGACACATGCAGAGTTCATGTTTTTTTCCCGTAATTGACTGAACAGGTGCCTATTTCAGTTACTCTCTTCTGGGAAAGGACAGTAACAGGAAATGTAACTTGCAGCTGATAGTAGATTTTTGTGGGTTACCCAGATATTCCTAACATGACAAATATGTTGTCAACCTGCAAACTCTTCTAATCTGAAACTATACATGTTAAGTATTCCAATTGTAACGTTATTGTACACCTACAAAGAGAGTAGCATAGCCTATGGGGACATACGCCATAGTTTACATAAACGACTCGTTACGAGGCTCTGAAAACAATGCCAAGAAGATGCAGCAGCAGCAGCAGCAGCCAGGCGCAGCATCCTTGTGTTTTGCTACCGCAACGATATGTGGGAGCATGCACGTCGCTCCGTTATGAGGTAAGTGTGCCACTGACCCCGTTCTTATGTATTATGGCGGTCAGCTGTTTTTCATCACTGTGAATCAATCAGCTGCTCCAGACACGCGTGCTGGACGACGAGAAGGATAATGACTGCTTATGGATCTCCATTTATTTATAACATGTTCTGGATCTGGATTGAAGAAGGAGTCGGCTTTGGCTAAGCCCGTTTCTGTGTGGTCCCCGTTCACCTTAACATTCATTGAATTCAAAGATGTGCAGGGGGATAAAAGCCAAATGTTGCTGTTAAGGCCCATTATGAGATGTGCGGTGTCGTAAGCTATGAATATTTAGTAACGTAATTATCATTAAACTAATCATGATCTGTTAACAGAATATCAAGTTATTTTCCACATACATGCACGCTGCCAATCAACCACTGTGACAGATAATTTGAAAGGGGGGGGGGAAAGACAAAAGAATATGAAATCGCCCAAACGTGTTAAATGCCAACCTTGCCGCTGGCAGTCCCTCCGGCAACCCCGATCAGAAAAGGATGCCAGTTGACATTCTCGTTTTCGGCGTGGCTGTCCAGCCTTGTCTCAATGTCGCCTGCCATGCTTGCACTAAAAGCATTTGGACGCTCGTAGGTGGTTTTACTCAAATGGCGCTCCGCCTCCTACCAACAGCAGTGCTTATTATTTGCTGTTCGACCAGACATTGAGGCCTGGTGAACGTCAATTATAGATAAACTATCCTTGAATATAGTTTTACATTTAAGAATGTTTTGAGTGAGAGTTTAAATAGATGATCAAATTGTAGGCTATGTGTATAGACCGACGTATAGACAAATGTTAAGACAACGCATTATAGGCTGTAGCCTATATTTTTTCAATTCGTATAGGCATATATTCTTTTTTTTGTCTCATCGCATTCTCACAGGGATCATTCGGGGATCAGTATATGCCTACCGGAAACTAACGTCACACAGAAGTTCATCCACACTGTGAGTGAAACTACAAAAAATGGCAAAAGTCCTGTTGGTTGCAACCTAAGTATGTCCTCTTCCGTAGGCCTATTATGTTTTTGAAATTGTATTTTGGTCAATAAAGTATTTTTACAAGTATTGTGTGTCCTGGTAGATGAATACGCCTACATAAACAAATTAATAAATTAAATTAATATTTTTTTAAATTATGACTCAGTCTTTCACACTAGGAAACCAATACATTTATGGCTTTATTGGAAGGATAACATAGGATAGGTAACAATAATCTAGCCTCTTAAATCTGATAATAATGCAGAGTCATTATTTTTGTCCATCACCAGAACCCAAGGGGTTTGACTGGTTTATTTTACCCTTGAGGCTCAGTCTCAATTCCTTTACATCTCCGGTCCTTAGGGTGGCAGTAGCGTTTGCAGTTATCTAGTAAACATTAGAGCAGAGGACAGAAGTAGGATCACATTCCGGTGCGTGACCTGGTGCGTCCTCCAACTGCGAATTCTTCAGATTTGACAGCGGGTCACACTAGGACACGATTATCAGGATCATGGTTTTCGAGGAGAAAATGATCTTAAACGGGGAACCCGATGAGGTAAAATACTAATTTTCATTAGAATTTGTGTAAGATGTGTTGTAGCATGTTTTGTTTATGGCTCAGCACAGAGAAGCTAACGCGCGTTAGCGAGTGTCTGTACTGCTGCTGTTGTTACCATAGATCACTAGAGAGGATTTGGTTGACAAATGACATGGACGCGATGTAGCTAGAGCTAAATGTCTTCTACAGCAAACATGTGCTAGCTTGCTTACTACATGAATGTGAGGAACTTGGGATGTCATGAAAAGGTTATTCAGAATTTAAAGTATTGTATAGGTAGTATCGTACAGTACTGAATTGGCAAACTTCGGTTTCATGTACAGATGCACTGATGGTAGGTCTGTGTTGTTTTATAGGAGGAAGAGGAGGAGGAGGAAGAGGACGAAGAGGACATGGTGGTAAGAATTATTAAGATACTGTTGTACATTTTACCCAATGCACCTTTCTGTAAATTCATTGTTTTGTGCTAGTCTAACTAACTTGTCAAATCTAACTTATTCTGATTCTGAGAAGGCTTCAAGCTGACCAATTTTTGGACTGTAAATAGTACGTTGTACCAGCTGGTTGTGTGTTTACTGCTAGCAGGCTTGTCACTAGCTCTGTCACTTTTGACTTTCATTCAAGGATCCACTTGAAACTGTAAGGCAGAAGTGCGAACAGTCGGAGCACTGCGCCCACAATCGGGAGAGACTGGAAGCATGTGAGAATAGGGTTGGCTCAAGGTCTGAGACCGATGAGGACTGCACCGAGGAGCTCTTTGACTTCCTTCATGCCCGCGACCACTGTGTGCGTAATTATTCATTTTTTGCTACTGACATATACTCTGAGAGATGGCAAGGGGACTGAAGGTGGCAGGGAAAGACTCCTATAAAGTAAAACAAGTCTGCTTGTTGAGCTGTGAAACTGGCACAGCACTGTGTGTCCAATCGATGTGAAACCTCCCCACATTAATCCATTGATGCCATTGTTTACCTGAACATAAGTAGTATTGCATGACAAGTCAGCATTTCAACAAGCATTCTTTATTCATGTATTTTTTGGTTATGGATAGGCTTTTTGGTAGATAATAATAATAATACACTTATTGCACTGTACAATGTGATTGGTAGGGCTGACGAGTGGGGTGGTAGTGGTAGGTGGAATGCTATATAGATACAATTATAAAAGTTTAGCCTACTAAAATATTTCTAGTGATATATTAGAAGCTTTACACTGACTGTTGCATTGATGATCAAATCCAGTACATTATCTGCTTTCAATTGCTTTGATATTTGTAATAATTTTGGATTGAGGCTGTAGTTTTATTTACACAGGAGATAGTGTGAAATTAAAGTCTTGAACCCCTTCTCTGGGCTGTAATCTGAAAGCATTTGTGGAGAATCAGGTAGATTAGACAGGTGAAAACAATATGGTGGCACTTCTTACTAGCCACCCAGAAGACAAGTTGGTGACATCATAAACACCTGTCAAAGCCTGAACATCAGATTCCCAGAACACATTAGTTCATCTGAGATGAGACACAGGCCTTTGCTGTACATTTCAGCTGAGGGATGGTGTTAACGGATGTTCAATCAATGTTGAGTGATGGATGCTCTACCTTGGTAAACCAGCTTGAATTGTATGTAGGTGTGCTGATGTTTGGTCCATAATTCATCCAGAGAATGTTAGTGAGCTCAGGGGAGTCATTCAAGGATAGACATGCAGGCTACTTTTGTCTTTGTTATGAAGAAATGTTCCTCTTAATGTACACTAATACCTGTTTTAATTATATCTCATCTTCAATTCTGTCCTCTAGGTGGCACACAAAGTTTTCCATTCTGTGAAGTGATGTCCTTCCGGTCCCAGCCTGTTGGGAGGCTCCCCTTCAGATGTATAGTTATATTACTTCTGTGTCAAGAACATGGTTTTAACAGGTCCCTGTATGGATCTGTGCTGTATCTTAAGTACACTGTATCTGTTTATGTGAATAAATTGTACATTCAATGTCAACATTTAATTTGATTGGTCAACTTTATTTCATCAAATGTGAACGTCAACAGTTAGGATTATGTCAAATATGGCTAGTTGTATTTTGCTTGTGTGTTGAATAAGGCCTCACTTGATAGAAATTGTTGAAGTGAGGGAGTTTTTCCTTGAGGGGTTCCTAGGTTGGTTAAGGGGCAGGACTATGGGCGTATGTGAAGCCCTCTGTGACATGCTTGCGTGTAAAAGGCTATACAAATACATTTTGATTTGAAGTGACATGGCATTTTCACTTTCACACCAGATACAAATGAGTATAATCAGTTGTGTTATGGAGCTAGAAAGCTGACAAAAGTATCTGAATTTGAATATGAAAGATCTGAAATAATTGTATGTCGAATTTCATAAAACTGAAATATTTTACTGTTGAATATATAATATCTGAATTATTTGTATGCCGAATTTAACAAAACTGAATTATTTAGTTCCAGCAATTCAGAATTCAGATTGCGGAAATTCAGATGGCGGAAATTCAGATGGCGGAAATTCAGACTGCGCAAATTCAGATTTTTGTCTGAACTAGGCCAAAGGTGAAACAGCTTGCTTTCACAGGGAAAAGTAGACAATTTCAGAACGACCAAATTTGACCTCAGAACAAAAGCTAAGAGTTGCTCGTTGGAGGAAAAGTATGGAGCCCAATCGAGGTATAGTGCTTATGAAACTTGTAAAAACTCTTCTGCCATAATCGGCAGTTACTGTAACCAAGTGAGTGGAGACGGAGTCGGAGGGCGGCGGAGACCGATGGAAGACGCGGAACAACTGGCAAAGCTGTAGCCTATATATTTATGTTTCTGTTCCGTTGTTCTCTTTTCTGTGTTGGAGTTCTTTTAAGAGCTTGATGGCATCAACATCCAGCCTGATATAAAATCATGAACTTGAATTGTGTCTCTTCATTATAATACCCAAACAGAAAATCCAGGTTGAATCAAGTAACGCTAGCTAGCTACTATTGCTAATAGCCAATTTTGGGTGGTCAAGCATATTGTTTTTCATTGTCTCCTTATATTCATATCAAAGTCAATGTTCAGCCTATATATGTTCATTTGCTAAGTGACATTTCAGATCGGTTATAGATAGTGAAATAGTTGCTGTCTGAGAGATCGGACATAGTAGGCTAGTTAACAGCATAGATATAAAGGCGTTGTATATCTGGTTAACAGCATAGTTATATCTGTAGTGTGGCCTGGTGGTGTAGCTTTGATTAATCGTCCACACATCATCTGGTAGTCAGTTTCGATCAAATACCAACGATCTCCATACTACATCCATAGTAGCCTATAGTCTACGTAGAGCTGTGTGCTATCTGGGTCTTCTTCCAACTCAGTTTGTTCTTAGGTAAAGTTCGGTCGTTCTGAAATCGTCTACTTTTCCCTGTAAAGCAAGCTGTTTCACCTTTGGCCTAGTTCATACAAAAATCTGAATTAGCGCAGTCTGAATTTCCGCCATCTGAATTTCCGCCATCTGAATTTCCGCAATCTGAATTTCCGCAATCTGAATTCTGAATTTCTGGACCAAAATAATTCAGTTTTGTTAATTTCGGCATACAAATAATTCAGATATAATATATTCAACAGTAAAATATTTCAGTTTTATGAAATTCGACATACAAATATTTCAGATCTTTCATATTCAAATTCAGATACTTTTGTCAGCTTTCTAGCTCCATATTGTGTCATCATTTAAAATGAAGTACATGGTTAAACACGTCTTTGTTTTAAATGGACCTGTTGTTGTAAAAACTGCATTGCTATTAGTTTTAGATTTGTTTTGTTGCCAAATCTCAAAATTGTCCCATGTCATGACTGTCTCAAGCATGATGCAATCATTTTGATTTTAAAATTTAAAAAGAAAAACATACAAATGTCGATAAATACCCCGAGGCATAATTTTACTAGTGCCTATTTTGGTAAACTGCAATTTCTCCTTCCACATATTTGCAACACATAAGTGTTGGAACTTGATACAATTTGCTACTGACCTACTAAGGTGTGATTCCATATCCTAGTTTTAAAATGGGCAATTCCTCCGACCACTTTATTTAGTTGAAGGATCCTATTCAAGGGCATGTTACTGAAGAACCTTGTGAAGCCTCTGACATCTTCACGTTAAAAGGTTTGATCTCAGAATTTATCAAATGTGAAACTTTTTGGAGAGCCTTCAGTGTTAAGTTTTGTTGTCCTTGGGTGTGACCCCTTAGGTATATATTTTAAGCTGTATAAACCTGTATTAAAATACATAATTATGGAAATGTATACAAATGCTGTTGCTAGCTGTTCATGACAGATTAGTTAGGAATAGCATGATGATTAACTGACACAAAAGGCTGAAACGTCCTTTGGTGTGACAGAAAATGTCCCCCGGTTAGTGTGATTTTCAATAAATAAGGTTTGATGAAATACTTGATATTATTTTAAATCCCAAATAGACACATTAATAAAATTAAGAAACATTTTTGATTGTTAAAGTTCATTTAGTTGGTGAACAGGTTTTTCCACTGTGATGTTTTGTAAAAACATGGTATACATGAGACTGTATTGTTGATACAATAATACATTCTTTATGTATTAACTCTCACTAACTCTTTAGTGCAATAACTAGAATGTATGTCCTAATGTGTGACTCACAAAAAAGGACAAAAAGGGTGTTTTATTTTAGAAAATAATTAAACTACATAAAATCATCACTCATCTTAACTTGGTATAAAGTTCAAACTGTTTTGTAAGGATGACAGCAAAGTTTGACTTGCATTTATCGTAAAAAAGTTATGGTGGGGAAATTGTGTTAGGCAATTCATAATTTTGCATTAAATAAATACCAGGCCTATATGAAAACAACTGTCTAACACTGAAGATAAATCTCTCTTATGCTATTATTTACTACTTTTTCTTATTTCATTTTTTGTCACATCATACACATTTATGGTGCAGTTCAGTGAAAATGTAAAAAAAGCTGCAGTCAAACTCTAGAATAGGACCCTTTATCGGCGCAGGTGTTTCTTTCCTTAATACGTCTAGTTGAGTTTGGAGCATTCAATCCTGTCGAGTGAAGTTAAGGTTGGTTACTCTGTAACCATAGGCTCCTGTGTAGGCTACACCCCTAGCGAAACTAGTGGTCTACACTTGGCCTACAGCTGAGGACTCGCTTCGACGTTAGAAAAGTATAGGCTATATAAAGGCTACGAGAGCTATCTAGCTCTATGGCAATATGGAAAACACACATGTACTGTTTGGAGTGGAGACGAGCTGGACAGCGATTCTGACTGCTACAACATTTGGAGCAAGTGCCATGGTCATTTTGTTTAAATGGTACCGGCATCAGCAAATAAAGAAGAAAATTCAGAAAGCAAGAACCAGAAGAGATGCGACGATACAACGGGCAGCGTATGCAGTCCGTCAGTTCAAAGATTCGGTAATGCAAATGATATAGCAGTTAAGCTAGCTAGCAGCCATAGAGTAAATACTATGTTCTGCCATGTGTTGAAATGAATTCGATATGTACTGCTATTTTTACGTTTTGTGTGGTCAATTATGGTTTGTGAGAAGCCTATAGCTGAAATTTAAAGCATTCAAATAACCATCCCAACCTTGACGCAGCAAGTAGCCTAACATGTTTTGTGCTGCTGTCTGTTTGAATGATTACGTTTCACGGAGAACAAAACAGCGACTGTGCTGCATTTGTTCATCGTAGATTTAATGTGGTGGTCAATTGGATGTCATTCACAACCACGCTGGTCCCAGTTACTACTACCGGAGCTCAACGATTTATACTAAATCGTGTTTCCCAAGATGTCCTTCCCCCCCGCAGTAGATGCCTATTAGGGGCGCTTCTAATGACATGCCGTTGTGTAAATAAGATACATAATGCCATTTAGTTTGATTAATAAAAGAGCAAGCAAATGACTTGTTTGGTGATCTGGCACTATATAAGATTTCTTTAAATTTTTAGAATATAATGGTAGGGGAAACACTGGAGAGACCTACCCCCAAATCTGAACTCTGGGTAAACATACAAGACCCGTATCTTGGGGCTGAGGACAAAGAAGAGGGGGTCTGGTGACCATTTGACCATTTGCTTGACACTTATGTAAAGGTGCTTTTACGACATTAGGACCAGAGATTCTGCTGTTGTTTCAATCGGGGTTGATGTCGTAAACACGCACGCGCGCCATGTCTATGCAAGGGAGCCAATGAAAAGAGCCATGGTACATTTGCATGCCTTTGTTTTTAATGTCCTGTAAAGTGGAATTGAAAACGAGGTTTTAAGTTCACCACACCACAGAAGAATGTGTTATTAACTACCCATCCAAATTTGAATGGAAAAAAACACAGACAAGTATGTTTAAGTAGGCTTTGAAATCGCGAGAAAATCAGCAGTCTTCTCTGCTTGAGACTGGGGGGGGCGTGTCGCCTGAAGAAGCCGAAGCTCTGCCCCCTCGCTGGAAGGCGCCGGCTTTCTCAAGTAGCCTACGACCCAGTTAAAATGGACGCTACGTCAAGCGGAACGAAACAGAGTAGAATTAGAATGTATTTGTTCAATGAGTGAAACATACAGATGCATAAATGAAGCTTGTTCCCCTAAACCAGTGTTTCTCAAACTTTTTCAGACCAAGGACCACTTGGCCAATAAATAAAAACTTGCGGACCATCTAACTAAATAGACCACTTTCATGTTTACCAACATTCAGGATGCGCGCGCAGCTAGGTTTCAGAAAACCGGAAAAGGATAGCATTTACAATGGCAAAAGGACCACACGGATCATACAAATAGTTAGATTTAAAAGACCAAAAAGTCATAGGAGGACAGCCTTAGAGAGAGAAAAAGCGATTCCCCATTGATCTGTCGGATCAGAATTTTGATTTGGGTCACGAAAGTCTTGACATTTGAGTGAGAATGTCGCCCGGTACAGACCGCATAGTGGAGCGGCAGCCATGTCTTCGCGTCATGTCACAAAGTTCATAATTTTACAGTTTTACAGTCTATTCAACATCTAAAAAGTCGAGCAGGGCAGCTTTCAAGAGGGAATATGGGAATTCTGCTTTTAGCCAGCTGGTCCGATTATTTTTGTGATTTGTTTAAACTTGCAATTTGAGTGTGAGACTGCGTCCCCATTAGCCTCAGTCAGACTCGTCGCTCACTGGCAGTGTGCACAATATTTCGGCCCAGCAATCGGTAGCCTATCTGAGAAAACTTTTTAGAAAAGACGGCCTGGACCCAACCATCTCTATTTGGGAGGGGATAACTCCCTCACATGGTACAACCCATGCAGAGGCTGCGATGTCAGAATGCGGAACGTGTGTAGCCCATTTTAATACTGACTGTATCTTCGTTCTGAGTTGTATGTTAGAAATGTCGCAATAATTCACTTGTGGCCGTCGCGGACCACTACGGGGGCAGTACGGACCACCAGTGGTCCGCGGACCACACTTTGAGAACGACTGCCCTAAACTGTAACACAGGAGTAAAAATGGACACCAGCGGATGTCCATTTTTGCGGGTTGCACTAACTCCGGTTGCACTAACTCCGGGTTGCACTCAATTTAAGCGGGTTGCACTAACTCATAGCAGAGATACATTTGGAAAAGTTAATACCTGATCTGAAAACGGAAGACAAACTGTTGTATGGTCAGTTTGGAGCAAGTGGGGGGCTGGTGACGTCATCGCCCATAATTAAAATGTAGGCCTAAGTATAAAAAATATCGCTGCAGCACAAACGAAAATGTTAACGGCACAAACGAAGCACAAACGATTGAGACTACTAGTGGTTTGAGTGCAGGATGACCTATAAAACATTCTTTAATATCTAAAAAATGAAAGCAGCAGCACAAACGAAAAAATGTATCACAACCCACCATAAACGGAGCACAAACGATTAAGATTATTTGGACAATGTTTTGCGTTGGGTTGGGGCCCAATTTGACGCAGGTGGGGATGTGGCCGACCAGGTTCTCAGCACCCAGTCTGCTGCCTCGTTCCCCTGTTAGCCGCCAACAAGCTCCCCAGGTGTGGCCACTTGACCAGGACCACGATAAGAGAGGTCGGAAATACTACCAGGGGAGAGGGAAGCCGAGGAGTAGGAAGCTAAAACGTGCTCTCTCAACCTACCAGCAGCCATGTCCGTACCTATAACCCGAACACCTGACCAATTTTGTTCCCGTGAGGACACGAAGGCTGCTGCTAGGCCAACTGGGGAAACTTCTTTAGAAGTTTCTTGCCTTTATCAGATGTCTGTGTTCTCCCTGCCACAGGCCACATGGAAGTGAGGTCATCTTCCTTCCCCCAATGTCCTACTTCTGCAAACAGCAACACACCCAGTGTTGCCATACTCTCCATGTCCCAACCAGTGAATACTTGCTCTGTTTTCTGCCCAGCCTGGGCTGTGATTGGATGATGACGACAGGTGTCTGTTCATTTTTAAGTGTCTTGATCAGCACTACTGCTGCTGTTGTTGTACTTTGACAGTCAGTGGTTATATCAACTTAACAGTCAATAAACGGGACAAGGGAGGTCACGTAAGAGGACAAATTAATTAGGGCCAATATACAGTAAGGGACGTCCGGCTAATGCGGGACAGTTGGCAACTCTAAGCTCACGTAATACATTAATACAAGAAGACACTATACGCACCGCATTCGCCAGGAGTCCTTTTTGACGCAGACAGTTTCCAACATCTCCCTCATATATGGCCATGGGTGATCAGCAATGTCTCTATTCTCAGTCATGTTGACATTGCCAACTCCGTATGTTTCATCCATAACGTTAAGCATTCTTGTTTTCTTCTGCCTTGCTCCATGGTAGCTTCGTATAGCTTATGTTTGTTGTGCGTGAATGAAAAAAGGTGCACATGCAATGACAATAAATTATATTTATCATGCCACCAGATACAGCTAAAGTAACAAGCCTGATTTGGAAATGTAAGAATACAGTACAGATATTCGGGTACAAATTTAAGGAGTGAAAGTAAAAAGCCTGAAAAATAAAGATACCGATACCAGAACAAAGTATTTGTACTCAGTTACTTCCCATCTCTGGCCCCTAATGAGAAGGTGACACGGATACAGAGCTTTGCAAAAGTGTTAAACCCAGTGGCACCGCACGGAGGCCACGGCCACCCTATTAAAATTGAAGTTCCCCCCACTGGCAAGTCAAATATTGTCCGCCATCCAGATTTTTTTCATGAACGGAAAGTGGAAATTCAACTTCACATATGGCTATTACGAGTTATTTTATGACGATTTTACCAATCAACTTCAAAATACATAAATATATATTTTGGTTGTTGGGCCAGGTGTGTCTGTAAAAACATGTATCCACTGTCCATCAGCGGTGTCGCCAGCCATTTTTGACTGCAGGACTGCAGCCCTAAACCTTTTGAGTGTATCCAGTGATATTCGTTCGCAAAAAATATCCGGTGATTCTCTTGTTTGCGAACTAATTAGTGAAGTGAACTCAATGAACCTGAAGAACTGGCGGAAATAGTTCTAAACTGCTTCCTACTTTCTTTTAGTTCCTTCAATTCGCCAAAAGCATAACTCAGGCAGAGACTCAAACATACAAATATTTTGGGGGAAGGATTCCGTTTATTTTGTTTACTAAAACGATTCATTCAAAAAGAACAAATCGCTTTGCTGATTTCCCTAGCTGAGGTCAAATAAAGCCTACTCAAGGTCCTATGTTCGGTTTGTGCTAAGCCCCGAATGGTAACGATAACCTGTCAATGATACAATTTCAGAATTTCAGTTATGGCTTTTGATTTTGGTGTGCCACTCCAAGATTTTGAGTGGCCTCATCTGGCCACCCCTATGAAATTCTGTGGATGCCACTGGTTAAAACCCCTGCATTTATCACACATTTCACTGGATAACAATTTACATGTATTTATTATTTATGAATACAGTTATTTAACAATAAATGAATAATACATATTGTTTTGACAGTGGCTCAACTCATCCAAAAACCCAACCCAGCAGGGAACAGTCACAACCCTCTTAACCCTTCTTTCCCCTTCTGGCTAAAAATGTCGGTGTGCATGTCTGTCTGTCTGTGTATTTTTTAGAATGGGATTTTAGGGCAGCAAGTTTCTCTTATTTTATCTTATTTTATATTTTACACTTTATAGTATTGTTTAGAAATATATAGACTGTTGTACATGTTCTACTTTTATATTTAAGATTCTTGTTGTTCATGTTCATTGTATGCACCTTCCTGACACAGTAAATTCCTTGTTTGTGTAAACTTACTTGGTGAATAAAGATGATTCTGATTCTGATATGGGCACTATTCCCACCACTGTAGCCTCCTCTTTCTTGAGGCATGGATATAGCGATCCACAAATGGGCATACGACAGGAACAATGTTCTCCTCGGTCAGTTGTCGTGTCTTATTTATGCGAATGCTATACAGAAAATATAATACTATTTTACAGCATTGCCTAGCACAAAGGCAAAAATACAAATGTTAATCCAAACATAGCAAAGACCCCTAGGGCCAATTAGGCCTACAATTATGAGCTCAACCATTGTGCATGTAATGACTTCTGCTATTATGAACTAAATGTCTCTGATATTTGTGGTGGTAAGACAGATTTAACAGAGAATCAAAATAGCCTCATACATTTTGATCAACGTAACAATTTATAACGTAGGAAACAGTAGACAAATGAAGGCTGCATAATCATTTGCATGAATGTACAACAGCATTGGCAATTTGTTTAAAATAATGAGAAATTGCTTTTATGGTGTGCATAAGTGACTAGGATAGATGATGTGGAGGTTGAACAAGTACTTCAGAGATGACAGAGAATTTCAATTGTGACCTGAGAAATATAGGTACCAAAGCCACTTAGAAGAACGTTCATCACCAGCTGCATCATGTGCACTGTACTATATCTATGGGGTGACAAAAATGCAACAAATCAATTTTCACTTTGTCAGTATGGGGTACTGTATGTACAATATGTGAGTTAAATAACATAGAACATTGTAAAATGTTTGCAAGGGTGTGTGAACACTTCATTTACAGTCAATTTCATACTCATAAAGAAAATCCTATATCATATATTTCCTTTTGCAGCACTCTGTCACAGACACTTCTCACATCCTTTCCTTGCCCCTGGCTGAGTTAATCAAGAAACTAAAAGATGGCTCTCTCAGTCCTGAAACTGTGTTCCACTCCTACATGGAAAAGGTAGGCTATGCCCTCTCAGCAATTTAATGAGAATTCCATAATAGACTAACCAATATGTTTTTGAAATGATCAAACTTCTTTTCTGAAATGAATTACTTATCAGAATTGTGTGTAAAATAGTGTTAGCAGAGTATAAACACAGTTCAGGGTGACTAATTGACTTATAGAAATGTGGCTTGTGCAACTGTACTCTTTTAATTAGCCTAAACTGACTAACGTGTGCTGACAAAATTGACAAAAGTTACCCCCATCCCCCTCCTACCACATTGAGTAAGGAAAGCAAGCTGATAATTCACGTTACACTGTTTCCAAACAGACCTTGGAGGTGAATAAGAGGCTCAACTGTTGCACTGAGATTCTACTGGAAAGTTTTGACCAGCTCAAAAATATTGGGTGCGGCAAGGAAGGTCTTCTTTATGGTGTCCCCATCAGCATCAAAGACAATATGGGATTCAAGGTACCTACGTTTAGACAAAGGTGACATGGTGTCTCCTTCCCTATGGTGGTTTCAAGAAGATATCCTCATAACCTAGGGCAGATGGTCAACCTAATAAGTGTATATGTTTTTGTGTATACAGGGTCATGACTCCTCATGTGGTGTGCTCTGTAAATTGGAGCAGCCTGCTCCAGAGGACAGTGTGTTAGTGAAGGTTCTGAAGACACAGGGAGCCATTCCCTTTGCCAAAACAAACATTCCCCAAGGCCTTCTAAAGTAATACCAAATCTTTTTTCTTGCCAAATAATCTTAAACGCTCAGCAATGAAATAACTTTACTATACATTATTTCCATGCACTTGTAGAACACGGCATCTTGTATTTTAACCATCATAAGAACATCTTGGCCTTAGATAGAATTTACTGAATATGACCCAAGTCCTTTCCCCTCCTTCATATCCAGTTATGACTGCAGCAATCCCATTTTTGGGCAGACTGTGAACCCGCACAATTCTCTGAAGACTTCAGGTGGTTCCTCCGGGGGTGAGGGGGCTCTGATTGGAGGTGGGGGTTCTCTACTGGGATTGGGCACTGACATTGGGGGCAGCATCCGTATCCCGTCATCCTTCTGTGGCATCTGTGGTTTCAAGCCCACAGCAAATAGGCTGAGGTGAGTATGTCTGTTATGACGGAGACAGGTTCCAAAGGGTTACATTTCAACATGGTCGTAACTGTGCGTACTTTATGATGTATGGATTCACAAGACATGATTACATAATCCCCTGACTTGTATGACCTTTAGACCCACAACTGGAGTTGTGTTGGACATGTGATTGATTGTACATGTCATAGTACTACCAAACAGGGTTTGATTTAGTGAGGTCATCACCATTCCTAGAAGATACGGTAAACTTTGTAGTGCGAATAGTAAGAGTGTCTTGTAGGAAGGCAAGAGTTTGTAGAAACCCATTGGCCTTCTCTGATGAGTATCTTTGTTCTTGTTGTCCTTAAAAGATTTGCCAGTAAGACCATACTTACCGGTATCTTTATTTGCTCCCAAGACTATTTAACACTGCCATGCAGATGAAAGAATAAGGCTAAAATGGTCTTGTTGTGCACGCCATAAGAACATATCTAAGCAAGTCATGAATTTAATGGAATACACTATTGTAATTATTGTCAGACCTACTTGTGCCTTAACCACCCCTTTCTAATGAACACGCTCATTGTTAGATTGGGAGAACCCAGGTTGATTTAGCCAGCTAATGAAAAGAGATCCTGGATATGCTGAACTTGATTCGTAGTATAGGCCGCTCCTTGGTTCATCTTTGGCTTAGATATGATCTCATGTCTTTGCAGTGGTCAAGGTGTTACCTCCTGCTGCAAAGGCCAGAAGGCAGGTAAGGTGATATGAGACTCAAACCCCATTGACCAGTCATTTAGCTGTTTAGTGCATTGTGATGAACTAACAGGGTATTGTGTTGTACCTGTCCGTAGTGTTGTCTTCCATCGGGCCTATGGCGCGAGATGTTGACAGCCTGGCTCTATGTATGCAGGCTCTGCTGTGTGAACAAATGTTCCAACTGGACCCCACTGTGCCACCCATCCCATTTAACCACAAGGTGTGCTCCTTACCATCATTCAATGCAATATTACACAAATAATGTAATGTCGGTTAGATGGGCTGAAAAACACATTCAGGCATACTCCAACCTCAGGGAATGTTAGTCAAAAAGTGACATTTGAATACCATTCCAAAATTCTCTCAAAATGTGAGTTCAACTATACACCTTTCTCCAGGGAAATAATGTAGCGTCTTTTTTGTTTGTTTTTAAACCTCTGATTGTAATGGAATTTCCAAAATTAAAATAATCGAAGGACTGACTGATTTGAGTAAGGAAATCTGACACATACATCGTACGTACATGCATCCTTGACAGTATTTGAATTGGACTTGCAATGATGATGATTTTCAGCTCTCAACAAACTCTTCTAGCGAAACGCCATTGAACGGGCATGACCATGTTTATGATTGGTCATATGGTGCAAACACCATCCCTTTTACGTGATTGGGCAATCGCTAGATTGGCAAGACCTGGGTTGACTTCAGGTATTCTAAGTTGTCCAATAGATGCAGTTTTACACTCCTCAGAGCAAACACCTTACTGCTGCCTATCTGACTAGATATGTCCGTCAGATATGGTTTCACTCCAGTCATAGTTTATAATCGAGACCCTAAGTGCAGAGAGAGAAGATACTACAAGACAATAGAAATTCAGAAAAGAAAAGAACATTTAAAGAAAGAAGCATGATAACATAACGAATGTACAGATAAATAAGAAAGTATGATAAATGGAGAATTCTATCTAAAATATGACCATGAAATAAACATCTATGCTATACATCAGTATTCAATAAAGGGTAATAAAATCACAAACCACTGCACGGCTTTTCACTAATTACAGACTTTCTTACCTTCACCACTTTATGTTACATTTCATGTAATGAAATGCTTATTTCAGGTGTACACATGTTCCAAGCCCCTGAAGATTGGTTACTTTGAAAGCGATGGCTACCAAATGCCATCTCCTAGCATGAAACGAGGCCTGAGGGAGACCAAGGCCCTGTTAGAGAGAGCTGGCCACACGGTACGTCTCACCACAACCCTGCCACTCGAGTCTACAGGCTCCATGCCACTGCTTAATGCAGGGTTTACATACAACAACCAAATTAGTTTGAATTGGTCTTTGAAGTAAATGTTTGTTTGTCCTGAACGTCTTTAACACGGGCATTTTAGAGATTCAACTGTTAATCTTATCAATAATCCACACAGTTATAACTGTTGTATCTCACACCTTTTATGGCACCAAGTCAATCCTCAGTTAGGCATGCATTAACTTTTCAAAGGTAGTTTAGTGTTCATAGCACTTGGCAGTGTTTCCTAAATCCCCATAAACTTTTATATAGTATGTGATACATGGTCTTTATGTCTGTTAGGGTAGCTGCTTTTCTTGGATCAAGGGATCTTTAGGTTCAATTTGTGCAAGATAGTCTCATAATAAACTAGAAGAGGCCCAGGCTTCTTCTTTCTGCATTGTAATACAAGCACTTACAGGCAACTGACATTCAGGCCAAATGGGGTTTTGCACAACTGCAAAATATTTAATAATATTTTTAAATAATGAAAAACAACCAGATGGGAGCCCTGAGCACTTGACTCAACTATCTCACCTTGGGTCTAATGTCTCTGCTGTACTACACACACATTGTATGCACATATGCACCCACTTCATGGGTCTTTTACCTCATTGTTTTACTATTACTTTAATACATATCTTTCTAACTATCAATTCAATATAGCAAAGATGTTCATATTTGTCTTGTTTACAGTCTCTCTCTCTCTCTCTCTCTCTCTCTCTCTCTCTCTCTCTCTCTCTCTCTCTCTCTCTCCCTCTCGCTCACTCACACACAATGTGTGTGTAGTTGGTGCCTTTCAGTGTTCCCAGGTTGAGCTATGCCATGCATGAGCTTGTTATCAAAGGTCTCCTTGGAGACGAAGCCAACACCCTGCTAAGCCACTTGTGAGTGGGTCAAATTCCCCAGAGAGATTATGAGAAACAATTCTGACTGAACAACCAAACAGAATCCTGACAACAGTGTTTGCCAGCAATACTTTTCAACAAAAGTAAAATGTTTGACGTAGACGTGAAACTGAAAATAGTTGTCAAGTGTCCTAATGATAGTTGTCAAGTGTCCTACCTGTGTTTTGTGTTATTTTAGGAAGGGTGGTCCAGTCGATCCTTGTTTGAGACCACAGACTGTCATGTACAATCTACCCCATACTGTGAAAAAGATCCTTTCTGTTATCCTGAAACCTCTGGTAGGTGCTCACTTCTTACACCGGGTACAAAGATGAAGATTCAGGCGTCTCTGGCTTTAGCAACATTTGATTATAATTCATTGGTTTTGAAGTGTTTTCCACATATGACATTCATTTTCAATGCCTATGCAGATTATTTGTCTGCGAGTTTGGACATTTCCGCAAGTAAAAATCTTTGCATTCTCCTCTAGTTTCCTCGAGTAGCTGACTCTGTGGGAGCCATTTGTGGTGTTAGGTAAGAATCAAATCAAATGTATTTTGTATCCCTTTTTACAAGCATGACCACATGTCAAATAGGGCTTCCCATATGCTCATTGAACTGCACCTGAACTGCACTGCCCCTCCCCCCTCCCCCCCATCTTGCAACACTGACAACCTTGACAAACTTGCTACACACACAGTGGACTAACAAGTTTAGGTTATCTTTATTTGTCTGTTCACCGTAAGTATTACGATAGACATGCAGCGTAACACACAACTTCAATGTTGTTATGGTGTCAGCCTCACTAATTGAAATAAGAATAAGCAACAAACTGCCATCTGCTCAGTAGCTCTCCTCGCAGCGCCTTTGTTGTCATGTGCCAGTGTGTATAGAAGAAGTAACCATCATAAATGACTGTTGCCACTCCTTGTAACAGCTCTGTACAGGACATGTGGAAAACCCAGGCTGCTATAGAGGTAAATATTAATCAGTAAAAACCTTCGTAGCATACTGAAGTCATCTCTGTGAGCCTTTGACCACTAACCGCTAACTTCACGTCAAGTTGGCAAAGGGCTCTGTGCTACACTTGTAACATTTGGACATTGAGATGTAGTGCTTTGGGTAATGCAGTTTATTGTCTGTCACAAAGGACTACACCCAGGAAATGATAGCTGAGTGGAGGAAGTGTGAGATGGACGTGTTGCTCTGCCCAATGCTAGGACCGGCCTTCAACTTTTTAAACTGTGGGAAGCTCACATGTACGGTATTTTATTCCTCCCTTTGCTGCGTAGTGCACAGTGTTAACAGGGGACTTTTCATTACCTGAGATAGGACGCTAGCCAGGAGTTACACAATGGCTTAGTCCAAAGGGAATTGTTTAATTGTGTACTTCAAACCACTTGCCTTAGCATAAATCCTTTGGTCATTGTGCCAATGTGTGGTGAACTGATGCTGAAATAGTCATGTGGGTATGTTTGGACAAATCAATCATTTTCTTTCTCTGTAACCCTTTCAGGTGCAGCATCCTACACTATTATCTACAATCTGTTAAATTTCCCAGCTGGGTCTGTTCCTGTGTCTACAGTCACTGCTGAGGATGAACAGGAGCTCAAACACTACAAGGGGCACTTTGGTGATCCTTGGGACAAACAATTTGTAAAGGTCTGGTTTTATCTTTCAAAACATCCTTTTTTTACAGGTTTTATTTGACAGCCTTTCACCCCAGGTGACTATTGCCACTGGCCAGGCTGATGTTCACATATATTGTAAATAAGATTGTCTTCTTAATGCCTGGTTAAAGGTTACATTATTTTAAAAAAATGTTTTATTCTTGTTGACCAGATATTTGACCTCACCTTGCTTAGTTTTCCCATAGCCTCGATCAAAACGACTGTGTTCCGAGACTAGTTCCCAGTGAAAGTTTGTGTGTGAATCTAAATGTGACCTGTAGAGGGAGGCAGTGGCCTACTCAACACACCAGAGGCTTGTTTGTGTGTGAACTCAGTGTGCGTGTGTGTCTGCAGGCAGTGACCGGTGCTGAGGGCCTGCCTGTGGCCGTACAGTGTGTGGCCCTGCCCTGGCAGGATGAACTCTGCCTACGGCTCATGAAGGAGGTGGAGCGACTGGTCAAGGAGAACAAGTGAGGATGGAGAGAAGGAAGGTGCCTGGAGTACAATTCTACTCTGGACGTATGGGGTGCAAAACAAGTTGCTCCAGAGGACTTGATAAAGGAAAGAGGAAAAGCATAGCCTAACGCAGTTAAAAGCACTATTCACTATCAGTTTGAATATCATTCGAAATACACTGTAAATCAAGTTAGAAATGTACATGTAAATCAATTAAAGGGAAACAATAGGAAGGAGTTGAATGTATTTTTTGGGTAAATTGGTGCTGTGTATATGTATTTTGATTGATAAAATAACAATAACCATGTTTTTGGATATGAACCATATTGATACAATTTATTAAAGGTTCAAATTAAATCTTGTTTTACACTTGTTTTAATAATGCATTTACGAACTCATTCGATTGGAAAGTGGAGCTGAGACAATAAAACTTAGTCAACAGGAAAATACTTTTGAACAATTGATAATTTGATATTGCTTAATCTTAAATCATTGTTTTAAATTGGTACAATTAGAGATGACTTGCATCTAACTACACTCATTGAAAAAATCACATCAGAAATATGTTACTGGAAGTGCCAAGGTATCTAACCGTGTTTGCTTTTACTAATACTTTACGTATCTAATTGTGTTTTTTTAAATCTCCATATCTTTAAGTCTCCAAACTACAAAATGTACCTTGACTTGGAAGAATCTGCAAATGATATGCATTTTAATAGATAGTGTTTATTTTTGCAGAGCTAAATGCAGTTCACTGTAACAAAAAAAATCAAAAATTGAATTGTTGTACATGACACCTATGCACATTTTAGACATTGATATTGAAACCTTTGGTGGGCATGTCATTTAGATGCAAAACATTTCTCCCTGTGTCTATGGAGGTCCAAAGTGTTACAACCATAGCCATTATATTGTAAACATACATTTATTGATACATGAGGAATATGTATTGTAGAGTACATATTACATTATAGAATGGAATGGGCACTTGTCCTCGCATAAGTCCTTGACAGAGATGTTCATTAGTAGGGTGAAAATGTGAATAACCCAGCCCAATGGAAACTAGCATTCCATCTTCACTATATCACTGTCGCTAGTTATTCCTCAGCCGAAGTAACGTACAGGTGAGGGTACAACATGAGGAGGAATTGTATTTCTTTCATTTGGCTAAGAGGTACCTAGCGCGTACCTAGCCTGAAAATGAAGATGTAGTCTGGCTCTGTTGCACCCCCCCCACACACACACACACCCCTTCATGCATGAGGTATCAGATGGGTATAACGGTAACTTATGATGGTATCTTAACAATGGTTCCCTGTTTGCGTACAGATTTTCGATCTTTTCTGTGGGCTCGTGGTACTGCGCTTTCTCAAGTTCACATTTTGACTGTTGACTCCTACCTGCAATATTTCATTTCACTCATTTCTGTGGCTTCACTCAAGATTTCTCCGTCTTCACTTCTCTTACATGTAGTCTCTTGTAATCCCACTAGAAATGTGTGTTTAGTATGCTCTTATGCACTTTCATCTTCCACACTTATCCTGTAGTACTTACCGGAGATGAAGGCATGCGTGTGTCTGGTATTAAAATACTGTAGGAAAAGTATATTCATACTTTATCCGAAACTATAAACTGTTGAAAAAGTGTATTTTGTTCAATAAAAGGTTGCTCGACCTTCAGATGATCCAGGTCTTCCCTTCCTATGTTGCCTTTGGCCTCCTTTCTCTCTGTTCCACCTCTGTGCCATACACTGTATGAGTGGAGATCAATTCCGATGCACTTTTGAGTGATGACTGTGGTGGCTCCATTACAGCAGACTGTGATAGAGAGACCTAATGACACATGGCGCTTCCATCGGCAAGGCCACCGCACCATGTCTGCATCGTGTGTTTACCCTCAAGTATTGTAAATATGTGTTTCATTTGGTTTTACATAAATTTAATTTTTTTCCAACTCTCCCGGGATAGGAGGCCATTAGGGACAATGTGTTTTGTTTTCCCATTACGACCTCCCATGCCATCTTCGCTATTCCATTATTGAATGGAGATGTGGACCTGTGTGTTGGAGTGAGGAGGACACATTAGGCGAGGAGTAGAGTTTAAATTGAGAGGTCGTTATTAGCATTATCTGAGGCACATGGAGAGAGGAGACTGGCTCCGGCTGTGCCACTCAGTCAGGGAGCATTAAGCATTAAGAAGTAGCGAAGAAACCCTGGTTTTCTGAGAAACTTGACATTGTTCGCAAATCCCTGTGGTTTTCCCAGCGTACATTGGCAGTGACTTAAACACATGCACCCATTTCCACCGATTAAACTGCGTAATCAGTTATTGCAAAATATTAGTGCAACAGTTATTACTGTCTGTGGTGCATTTCACATGTGGTACATTCAATACAATGCTGTATGTAAGAGGTAGAACCCCCATCTGAGCCCAGAGTGTATATCTTGGTAAATAACCTTCGTACATGCCCTAAGGATGACCTTAACACAAGTTTTTGTGTCACGAAAAGAGTTTGAGAACGATTGAGATGAAAAAAAGACTGGGAAAGAGGAAGTCAGTGAGGATGTCGTGGGGGCAGGCTCAACCAATCATCTCCAGGATGTCTACAGCATGGAACATCTAAAAACGCTGGCAGGTCCCTCATCTCTTGAAACGTCTCATTGGTAAGAGCAGCAAACACCTCATTTACAGGAACCTCAGGCTATAAGGTCGGGTACTTCAAAAGCCATCCCAACATATCTACACCCTGCTTGGGTGCAAACAAATAAAAGTCGATATCGCCCCAACTAAACTAGGATGATTCTGTCTTAATGTGCCATTTCAGGGGCCAGGGAGCCCTATAGTCTTTACAATGCAGTAGGATTGAAGATAGTAATGTCTATCACAGCAGGACCCCTGCCTTCACATAATAAAAGTGATGAGTTCTGCCTCTGCAACCAAAGAGATACTTCTAGGAGACATGAGAGGGAAGAAGATTGACAGCTTTTAGGGACTTTGGTCCATTTCACCAGCCATTACTGCCCGATGAGAAAGCTAGCATGCTGTGGAGTAGGAGGAAGGCAATGGGAGATTAGGAGACAGCTGATACAGGTGTACAGGCGGTATCAAACAGGGAGCCTGTCAATGCAGCAGGCACCAGCCTTTTTCTATGGGGCCGGGATCTGCAATGTATGCCTACCAATCTCTCTATGACAGGATTAGTTGGGAGCTTCCAATGATTTGCTCAGATTCTGTGACTCAACAATTCCGTGATCCAGGTTGTAGCCGCTTTAAGGGCCCCCTATCCTAAATTTGATAAGCTTACCCTCCGGACAAGGGACGCTCTATTTTCCGGATGGTTCCGCTTCTCTTTGCTGCTACTTTCAGGCGTTCATCAATGCCACCCCACACCCCCCACCCCCCCCACCCCACCCCCTTCAGACCACCTCACCATCTTCCCTCCATACACATCTGCTAGGTTTGAGGTTTTTTCCCTTTCTTTCCTCCGAGGGCTTGCTTGGCCCACGGCCCTTATAGCCAAATTGGTTTACATTGGAGAGATAAATGCACTGCAAATGCGCTTAAACACGTACAGTAAAAATTGCAGACAGTGCGTGTCAGGATTATCACCCAAGTCAGGGGGAGAAAGGAGAGCGTCTCTGCCACACAAAGCTGAGGAGCCAGAGTGAAGCCTGCAGATATAGTCCTGTCTCATCCACTTCTCTGGAGAAAGAGAGAGGGGATTTAACATTTGCATGCTGGCCTGTAATTCCTGGAATTATATAACTTGTCGCCAACTCTTGCTGCATTGTGAAAGTATTGTTTCACATGGGTGAGCAGACTGTGGAGTTAGCTTTGCTGCTGGAGAAGGGGAGCTATGGAGTTCACTGCTCCATACTGGAGGTAGCAGGTTCAGCACATGCCTTACTCATTACCAGTACTGTTGGATGAGACCACCCTAGACCCTGGTGAGAGAAACAACCTCTAACAGCCCAGGAAAATACTCATGCTGTTTGGAGAGTTGGGAGAAAAATGGGAGACATTTCATTGAAAAGAGACTTCATTTTAGTTTTTCACAACACAATGCCAAAGAGTGGAAAATGTTAGAAGCATTTTATCTACCGTACTGCTTTGTGCTTTCAACTTTTATAAAGGCACCAATAATGTCTCACAACCACTGAGGCCTTACCAGCGTCACATGACGTACATGACGGACATGCTTGGCTTCAGCTGCAGAGCGGTGGCAAAGGGGCTTCCCCTGACAGCGGAGACAAACGGTGCCTAACCCCATCACTGCGGGGGAAATTATATACAGGGAAACCACAATCCACTTACAGACATGGCAATCACAGGGCACTGTTCTACTCCTCCTCCTTCTCCACCTGCTTCTTAGGTGGCTGTTGTCTTCGCTTAGGGGAACACCGTGCTTCTCTCCCTGTAGCCTCTCCATGCAAAGCCAACAGGATTTGGGTGTAAACTTCCCAGAAAGAACAGTCATTCACCCAGGCCAGCACCCAGCTCCCCCCTCCACTCACCCCACTGTCCCCCAACCTCTTCTGTCTCCCCTATACCCCCGCCCCTCCCTCTGTATCGACCCCCTCTCCCCACACCACCACCACCCCTCAGACCTCCCAACACAATGGCCCCCAAGCAAGCCCAGCACAGAAATCATAGCACACTATTCAATCATTGTTTTCACCCTTTTCCTTTATGGTCCCACTAAAGGTTTTAGCCGGGGCAGAGAAGGAGGGCTGTCACTGAGGAAACCTTAGCCCATTGATGAAGTGACAGGCGCTGCCAGAATATGATCCTAATCCTGTTTCCAGCATTCTTTTAGCCTGCTGGCATCGCAATTCCTCCACACATTCTCCAAGCTGTCAACTAGGAAAATCCCTCTAATAGCGCATTGCCCAGATACACATCAAAGAGCTCCTGGAAACCTTCAGCGGCTTAGCACCATCCACACACACACACACGCACACACACGTACACAGGCATACACTACCAAATTCACACACATACTCCCAAATGCATACACACTCTGACACAAACATACACACAACCTATGACAGCATGAGCAGGCTTTAACATTTATTTACAACATCCAAGTACATTTGAGGAAAGTTGTTATTATAATTATGTGTTCTAAGTTGCAATCTCCCAGTTGAAGCAGGATAAGGATCCTGCTCTTCTGGGTTGTGGTGAACAGTTAGAGGTAGAGAGGGGATAAAAACAGGTGTCTGAAATTTGCTGACTCTAGGAACCCTTTCAGTTCTATTTCATCTTATTCTATTCTTACTTAATCCATCAATATCCCAACCAAAGGTAATCTTCTTATGGCAAAGCATTCTGTTTCGGTGGAGCCAAACCTTGGCTGACAGGGGGGAAAGGGGGAGGGGGATTGGGGACTCTTTAGAGCTTGACACTGTTCTTCAGTCATTTCATTTAGGATTAGTTACTCTGCATTGGGTGAACAAGTGGCAGGGCTTGTGGTGTGTGTGTGTGTGTGTGTGTGTGTGTGTGTGTGTGTGTGTGTGTGTGTGTGTGTGTGGTGTGTGTGTGTGTGTGTGTGTGTGTGTGTGTGTGTGTGTGTGTGGTGTGTGTGTGTGTGTGTGTGAAAGAGGGAGAGGGAGAGGGAGAGGGAGAGGGAGAGGGAGAGGGAGAGGGAGAGGGAGAGGGAGAGGGAGAGGGAGAGGGAGAGGGAGAGGGAGAGGGAGAGGGAGAGGGAGAGGGAGAGGGAGAGGGAGAGGGAGAGGGAGAGGGAGAGGGAGAGCCTGTGTTAAGATGTGGGTCCATTAGCGATGTGCATGGGTCGACTCAAATGTTACATGGCATACAATGTGATAACAATCATTATTACATTGTTTCTTTCGTAAGATGGCCTTGCTGTTATTTGAGCATAAAAAAAGTTAAATAGTTGTAATTAAATTACCAAACGTTTACATATTATAATCTAATTTAAGTCTTACAGTTGCCTCTCAACCTAAATAAGGAGGCTGGAAAAGTGTGTGTGCACATACAATATGAATATGGAGTGTGTCCGTTCTTGCGGTAGGCCAAATTTGCTGCTGTAGTCACACACAGTAGGGGTGTGGTTGGATTCGTCCCGATTCAGGAGCCAATCAGGAGCCAATCAGCCCTCTGACCTGATCCAGTTCACCTGGTAGAAAACCACAGATGATCCTCGCCCCTCAGATATCGGAAGGCTGCCCAACTATTGAATCTGACACTGTTGTAATGCACTCCCCCGTGCATTACAATATATTCTATCATATTATAAAATAAAGCATTCGGTCTACTTTATATTTGTGGTTTATTCCCTTGCATTTAAACAGATAAATTACTCACACTTAAGTAAACAATTGAGAAATACATGTCTGGGATCTACATTGATGAAGTACATTTAGCTTCAGCCAGGGTGCCATTTTTACGTATGCTGTACCAAACTCCTATGCTGTTGTTTCAGTAAGATTTGGGTAGTGCCAATATAGGAGTCAGAAGAGTCTGGCTTCTAAGCGAAGATAACAATAACCAGGTTTGTTTTCAACATCTTCATGTAGGCTCATCAGGGTTCCATGGAATATTCTTTCATTCTCTTTTTCCCCCCCACAGGGATTGGAACATTCCACTGTCCTTTTGCATAAAGCCACGATGTAATAGGTTGATTCCTTTTAAATCCTTAACATTATAGGAGACATGGATTCACTCACTAACCAGGCATATGGGAACAAACACAGGGGGATATTTACAACACTGAATGGATTCTTGCAGGTGGGACAGCAAAGATACAAAGCAACGAGGCATCGTTATAGTGCATTGTGGGTCTTGAGACTGAATCGGACCTGCAAGTGACTGATGTGGCCAGGGTCATCCTTCACCTGTCTCTTTGTTTTCATGTTTGTTCAGCTGTAATCCTTCTTTCAGGATGCATGCAAAGCTTGTCGCCTCTAGTGCTATTTCTGATGATATTTAGGTCTGAGGGGTATCCACCAAACACGGGTGAATGACGGTGGGAAAGCATGTGTTGACATATGCATCTAAACCAGAAGGAGGGTGCAGTGTCCTGTTTACAGTATTCTGATAACTATTCAAAGTCAACATTCCCAAGCTGATATCTGTTACGGCATCAATTATTTTCCATATCATTGTATATTGTAGTATGTCCATAGAGTCCCAGTGCTGAGTTCATGTCCTTGTAGTTATGAGGTCAGTCGTGGTGCAGGGGGGGGGTCACTTCTTGCTGGTTGGGCCAGCAGGCCAGGGGGTGGGGGGTGGGGGGGGTTAGCGTGTTACGCTACTCAGTTAGGTAGCGTGTCCAGGCCCAGGGAGGCTGCATGCTGCTTGGCCCTCATCCGCAGGTTCTCAATGCTTGTCGTCTTGCTGTTGAGGCTGCCTGGCAAACTGCCTGGTGGCTGAAGCAAGGGGCTGTTCCACACCTGCTGGGCCTGGGTCAGGGACTGGTAGTAAGACTGGCAGGGGAGGGAGCCAAGGGGGGGCGGCATGTTGACGTTCATGCCAAGGTAGGGCAGCGGGGGCGTCGGGGTGCCCATGTCGAAGGAGGGGTAGTGGACCAAGTTGTTGGTGGCGGCCATGTGCTGGCGGAACTGCTCCTGCAGGCGGAAGAGGCTGAGAGGGGAGGAGGCGTAGGAGTTACCCTGGCTCAGGCCACTGCTGCTCACGCCACTGGAGGAAGGGAGGGTGGGGGAGCCTAGCGGAGAGTCTGGCACAAAGAGAGACACATACTTTATGTTTAAAAAAAATGTTTTTTAAAGGTAAAGCAGAGTATTTCTTTATTGCTTTTTGCAAATGTTGTTCCCCGTTATTGAAAAGGGAGCTCTCACCTGGTGTAGGGCTGAGGCGTTTGCAGGACGGGGAGCCATTTCCTGGCTGGTGCCCCGCCTCCGCCTGCGACTCCTCCCTCATGTCCGGCCTGGTCTCCTCCCTCAACTCCTCCTCCCGCTCGCAGTTGTCCTCGACGGCAGACTCGCTGTCCGAGGGCTCCGGGGAAGTGACGTTCACTTCCACGTTCATCTCCCCGGGCTGGGATTGCGTGGCCAGCCGCTCGGCGTCGGACAGGGCGGAGGAGGAGGGGGGAGACGGGACACGGCCTTCGGAGACCGCCGATGTAGCCGCCGGCGTCTCTGTCTTGCCCTCTTCCTGGGAGCCGTCATTTGTAGCCTCCTTCTGCTTCTGCAGCTGCTCCTTCTGCAGGCTGCGTTGCTTCTTGCGGAACTTGGCACGTCGGTTCTTGAACCACACCTTTGCAAGAGATCAAATATACCTTTATTTTGACAAATATTTTTGGCTGCACATTACCTGAAAACAGGTTAGATTGAGGCCCACAGAAGAGATCACAGAGTACTTTGGAAAAAGTGAACTGAAATTAAAACTTTGTTGTACTCTAGTATCTTTAAAACTATTTTGTACATCTCCCTAAGGAGTTTCTCACCTGCACACGGGCCTCGGGCAGGTTGGTGCACATCGCCAGGCGCTCACGCATCACCACGTCAGGGTAGTGGGTCTTCTGGAAGGTCTTCTCTAGGGCCTCTAGCTGTTGGGCAGTGAATGCCGTACGACTGCGCCGCTGCTTTCGGTGCTGGGAGCCATAACGGGCCTCGAGGATAATGTCTTGAAATGTACAGCCGTTGAGAAAAAAGAAACATGGCCGATTTAATTAAGGCACAGGTCACCGAGTCGAATTAATTAATCCAAATCACATTTCAAACGCTATTTCCTACAAAAGAGTATATGATCATCGATCCATCGTATTAGGTAGGCTACTGACATTTTGCAACAACAACATAAAAAACGACAATAAATGTGCAACCAGTTCTTACCAGCAAGTCTCTCCGCTAGAGTGAGCGCATGCACTGACGGCCTGTAGTCGGGTGCGTGCTGGGCCTGCTGCGCCGCCTGTTGGTGAAGGTTGTACATGGCGCTCAGGGAATTCATTGCGTGGAGCGAGTACCCGTTCACTCCATAGTGCTGCATGACGAACTCTACCTACAAAAAAAGAGGGCAAAGGGTGTTTGTTACTATTTAGATAATAGCATAAAATTCTGCTTATTTTTTATTGTAGGCTACTACTAAAACCATGGCAATTGATTATAACATTAGGCATAGCCTATACATTCAAACATTCAATAAAAACTAGCTGAATAAATAAACTCACGGATGCAACAGGTGAAAATATAATAGGCTACCTGTGTAATGCAAGCATTAAAAAAAACATATGACATGATTTAATGATATTAAAAACAGCATATCACAGTGGAGCCGCCGAAAGGCTATTTAACCACCAAATCCCTGGGGGTTGTTGAACTCCCTCCAGGAGCTGGCCCTTATGAAATAATTATTAGTTCACGCGTTATCTCAACCCTAACGTAGGCCTACTGATGTTGATAGCCCACTTGAAATAGGTTAAACTTGAACTTAGAAATATTTTGATATTTGGTCCCACAGAATAGCCTACACGCTTCCAGTGCATTGCGCCCTGTAGTCCTACTTTAGAGGTTATTTTTCCGTTAGGGTATAGGCTATTGGTTTGGTCATTATAAAGGTACCCTAATTTGGTGATTAACAATGGACTAAATTCAAATGAGCCCATTTAAAATAAGAAATAATGTGCTTTATTATAGGCTAAAGCCTGATAACTTTAAAATGACAAAATCTTTATGATTAGTCTAAATTACTACAGCGTAGCAGACTAAGAATGCGCAGTCCTATCTGAACGAAACAGCCTGTAGTTACACCTATTTTTCATCTGAAAAAAAGCCTGTTTTGTGTATAACTAAAAGTTTTTTCAGTTAACGCGAGGGCTTGATATCGGTTATTTGTAGGCTATAACATAGAAGGCTACGCTACTTTGTGGAGTTAACAGAAACGCTATAAAAAGCTAGGTATTTGGCCTGTAGCTTTGTTCAATTTTTTACAAACCATTTTGGCCTAGACCTTAGAGTGAGAGTAAAATATGCGTCTACTGTAAAATAGCTATAGCCTTAGGCCTAAGTGAAAAATCACGTTTGACCACATTTAGGCTCGATCACATTTCGGCTACGGCAACTAGCTTAGGTAGTAGCCCTGCCAAGAGTAAAAAAAAAGAAGGAAAAATACAAATAGCCTACATTTAACGTAGGCCTATATCTAATTATATCTAGGCCTATTTGTATCATTATGAACATCATGTTATGTTACTGTAATATTGTTCATTTTGATCATGCAACATGATCAAACAGTGGTATCTCTAAATTAAGCATAAAATTGCCTGAAGGTTGTAATGGGACTGAAGGCATAGGCCTACATTAAAGCTACAGTAAAATTGTAGTATAGGCCTACTGCTTCTCTAAACACAGATCAGACATTGTCTGCTTTCCAAACGAATTTTGTAAGCTATGAATGTCGGTAACCACTGTATCATCCTGGATAGCAGGTGCAAAATATTTACACTGCTGGTCGAGTCGTTGAATGGGAACCGTTTCCCTCAATCTGTAGCGGGTCTCAGTTCAATTGCCGGGGGCTAGCAGTGGCAAAGATGTATGATAAATCTGCTGTGAAATATTCATGGGGATCCCCAGTTGGGTCCCTGTGTAATGTAGGTGCAAATAGGTTTCAACGGCAAATATATTAATTCATCATCAGTCTTGACACGTAAAAGATAGGGCAGTGTAGTCCGTGTGTGTGTGTGTGAGTGTGTGTTTTTTGTAGCCTATGTGTGTAGCCTAGATGTGTGCCTGAGAGAGAGAGAGAGAAAGAGGGAAAGAGAGCAACAGAGACAGCGAGAAAGTTAGAAAGTGTATATTAATTGTAAAAATGCTGCTTGTTTATGTTGCTTTAGAATATGACAGATTATTTGTCAAGACTCGCTTGTTGTGGATAAAATCAGACCCATTGTCATGCTAAGGAACGTGTATCCATGATACTAAAAATGTTGTCAAGGCACCCCTGCCCCTGCAGCATAATGAATAGCGGACACATTTGTTATTGAAAATAATGAATCAGTTCAACTATAGGAGGCTGATATGTGATGATGCTCTTAGAGAGCATTGCTAGAGCATTGCTCTAGATTATTGAAAACAAGGCGGTTGCGCGTAATTCGAACCTTATTATTAAGACTACTTTTAGCACGAGTCCAAAGCAGCACAAACAATTATTCGGCTAATGAAGCACGGACTTTTTATTTTCATTTTAACTTAAATACTTTTTTCCGGTTCAGCCTACTCTGCACACCATGTTTCCATCCTATGAAAGTTCTTACCTCTCACGCCGCTCAAGCTTTAAAGTGTAGCCGATACTGGTCCACTGCTGTAAAAAAAGATCTTAGTTTTGTTGCGTTATTTCTTCATTTCTACATTCCATATTAAATGTCCAAACTCTACGAATTCTCGCTCTTCGATGAGTAGTCCGTTTCCTTCGCTTAGGTCTCTCTCTCTGTGTGTGTGTCCTGTGGTCTTGATAAGTGTATGAGAATTCACAGATCTGCCATCTATCGGGCTCGCGCACGAGGAAGGGCTTTAAAGAGCGTCTGGTGAGGTCATGAAGCATGATTTCAAATTGTCTTCTCCTCTGCCAATCAAATCGCTCTCTACTTCAGCCTACCTCGCCCCTGATTTAGATCATTCGCTGTATCTGTAGCGTATACTTTCTCATTGTTTTGTACCATCAATTATCTTATGAATAACTTTATTAATTAAGTCAGATGACTATAACATAATTAATGAAGCATCACATGAGGCAACACTTCTGCTATGCCAATTTATATTAAGCTTTAAGGATAAATCTAAATGCCTAATAATCATAATTATTATGGATTTGGCTAATTAGCTCGTAGTGGATAAACAACTGTTGTGATTAAGGGTTGTCATTATCATTAGACTATTTATTGGCTGCAATTATATGCTTTTATTTTTGTTCTTTTTTAATGCATTGTCTAGATCAACTGTATTATCATCTTAGTGTCTCCAATATGCAACTTTTAAAATAATTTGAAATACTATGTTCATTGTCTTTTAAATGTAGGCTATCCTGCATTAGTGTGTTTGTAAACTTTATAGTTCAAGGGCTGCACGACAAATCACGGCCAGTTATTGAATAATTGCCACAATAAAGGTTTGATTGGAATAACTTTGAGGTTGAAATGATACACGTTTAGAATTAGGCCTATATAGGCCTTTATTCATTCATTGATTTTATTTGCTTTTCGACTTTTGTCGGACTATTTGGGGGATTCTGCGGCCGTGAGATGGCTAATAGATGCAGGCTACTGCCTTTAGTAACTCTCCCGGCCCCAAAGGATTTGGGTTAGGATTGAAGAGACAAGACGCCATTTCAGCCTCCAAAAACTGTCTTAAAATGACTGCTGGTAAGAGGATTAAAACAATAATGCCCCTCTCTTCTTCAAGGTTTTTTGAAAAGATTTCTTCTCCCGGAGAAAACCCGTTTAGGCTGGAATTAGGGGCAGCGAAAAGTAGCCTTTTAATGTAAAGCTTGCATATTTTGTTGAATTTCTCCAGGAGTGAGAGGGGGGCCGTTAGGATGAAATCCTAAACTCAATTTGATCTTTGGCCATTTTCATCCGCAGAATTTGACACTTCAGAAAAAAGCGCCATGTGAAAAGAGCGTGCACTCTCACACGCCCCAACCACAGTTTATTGAAGAAATGGACTGAAATATGCTGTCATCAAATATAGCCTACCTATAGGACATTCGATTTGAATGTTTGGACTCCGAGTAAACGCAAGTATTTTCCATGATAAGTCCAATTCTCACTGGCGGATAAAAAGTGATCATTTATATGGCCTATGTGAAACGTGCCACTTAATTGGGATAAGGAGATTATGCTAATTGGAATTGTGCAACCGACACTTGTATTAGGCTATGTAATGATGTTAATGAATAAAGAAATGTATATATGTTTAGGGTTAAGTTACAGCTCACTAAACAGTTTGAATTTTGATGAATAAGCCAAGTGCGAGTAAAATTGAGAAAGTTAAGGGTTGGTTAGCTTCAAAGAACTTCAAAATGACCTAATAGCAGCAACAAGTGCAATGCTTTCATGGGCTTTCTCGTGGTCCTATTAGCGATTCTTGATTCACAAAACTAAGAAAAAGCAGTCATCAAACAAACTTCTAAAATAACAATAGGCTAATACAAAGAAATAAACACAATTATAGGCTAATGATTGGCTATAGCCCGCAACGCCGATGATTTTCAATAGGCTATTTACCGTATTGTTATTAATTAGCCTATAGGCTATGCTACATAAACTAATAGGCTAGGCCTAATATCAAACGCTTAATTTGATAATTGGCATTGAGAGGCTTGGATAGTTTTTTCCCCCAAACCAACCTTTCTCTGTCTTTTGTCTGCACAATATAGCCTATCACTGAGTATTTGGGCCTGGAACAGAAATCGGATTAACTTGTGAACCGATGGAAGTAAGAACTTAAACGGGAGGTAAATCTGGCCAGTGTTTCTTTGTGGGAACCGTCTCTAAAGCAATTAAAGCGAGAAGGAATTCCTCTCAGCTGTTCTTCCTTAAATCAGCTTTCTACAGAACCTAATGCGGGCTAATGTCCAGCGCGTCTGAAGGGTTTAAGCAAGTGTCAAGAGAGACTGCTATTAGAGTGATATTAGGCCACTGTGCTGCCACCGGCTCTCTCTCGCACTCTCTTTCCCGCTCGCTCTCTCCTTCTTCCATTCCCTCTTTCTCTCATCTCTCCTTTCTCTCGATCTCATCATTATCATCTTAGCACTCACTTTCCACGCTCTTATTTTTCAAATTCATCTCAGATTTCCATGGATTTAGCTCGTGCCCTTATTGTTCTCCAAACCCCAATTCCGCTGCATTCATACTTTATCATGTTAAAGCTTCTAGATGTGAATCGTCTTTGCTCTCAATCATCTCCTAGAAATGACGTACGCTTGCCTGCTTTGAGGATATAAAACTTTATCTACCCACAAGCCTACTTAGGCAGTCCATTATCCATGCATAACAAACTTCGGCGAAATAATGCCATTCTGTTACATTTATTCATGTTTAAACCGACTGATCATTTGTTATTTTAGCATTCAATAATTTACTCAATGTTCTAGTCTAAGAAGGGTACTTTGCAGGATCCAATAAGAAATCGAAGGTTTCAGAGCCCATTAACCATAATTATTAGATTTTCAGAACTTCATGAATACATAATTCCGCCATCCAACAGCTTAACTTCTGCTCAGTGGAGGAAAAGCTATCTTATTTGTGTGAAATTTCAGTTTCTTTTGTATGTACTTGAATGTTACATGACTTGTGTTAGGATAGTTGCAACTTGCCAAGAGCATTCTTTGGTGAAGATATGTGAATGATGGTACAGCAATATTTGAAGTGACAGCATTGAAATTTGACCTGTACAGTTGAAACTGTAGTTGAAATATTTAAAAAAACTGACACAATTCTCTGCGTTATAAGTTTTTACAGTGAAACATGGTCTGCAAGAGGGGGAGAAGTGTCTCTCTAGGGGGAAGTCGATGATAATATTGATTAAGACTTGCGTACCACTTCAACTGCTATTTTGTCCAATTGTATAACAGACCTATACTGCTGAACATCAACAACTTACTGCATTATGTCCTCATTGTTATTATAATGTTGTTGCCGTGCAGTTACATGTAACCTATGTACAACACTGTACTGTAACCCCCCACCCACCCCGCCCTCCCCCCACCCCCCCCACCCCGCCCTCCCCCACCCCCCCCACCCCACACATACACACACACATAGACACTCAGTGTCACACACACATACACACACACAAGCGTGTGTTGCTTTGTTTTGCAAACAGCATAAACAGACTTTTTGAAACCACGGATAGTCTTCATTCTTTAAAGTCAGGACCTGGGGCAATGTAACGGTGAGAAATGCAGTGAAGTATGCCCCAAGTCTGTTCAAATCAAAGTTATTATTTCCCCAGACATATAACTGCTCATTTGGGGGTATGTGTACCTATAGGAGATGTACCATATCTCTTAAAATCAGTCTGGTAACTAGAAAGTATAAGTAGTGGGATCATAAAAATCTACAATCACCTTGAAAGGCCATATAAGGCTGAAATATACAGTGAAAGACGGAGAGTCAAAGAATTGTCATGTACCTATAACCTAATAATTTATTTAAACAGGTAGGGGGTGTCTGGAATTTAAAACACAACACCATTCCATGTTGTACAGATCTAAAGCAGGTCATCTGAACAGTTCCTCTTGCAAACTTGACATATCGAAGTTGGCAGGTTTGTTTCCTCCCTCATTCTGCAAGCTTGTCTTTGGTTGTGGCCCTCAGGCTTCGGCCTAGCACAAGGGCTGCTATTGTAGAGGCTTAATCCAAGGGCTACACAGCTTTAGCAACATGGTGGGATAAAAGCCCATCAAACCAGTACTTTATGGGGGCAAATCTATCCTAATCCCTCGCTTTATCTAAACAAAAGGAGAGAAACAAGAGGATAGAAAGAAATTGTGCAGACACAGGGCAAGACCTGGAGCTAAGATGCAAAGAAGTAGTTTCACTGGAGAAGCTAACCATTTCTGACAGGCTTTCACCTCAACAGTCACAAAAAACGGACACCGGGACTCCAAAAGGACCACAAAGGTTTTTTTCAACCTCTAAGCACCCCAATCCTATTAAAGATGGACTGAAATTATGCAATTTGCCTAGAAAGTCGTAACATTATTAATAGTTTGTAAACAGAACATGTGTTTACTTTGCAAAAGATTTACACAGAAATGTATCTACAGGATTTAGTTGATAGTGGTTACAAATTGCAGAAATGTCTTCTTGTGTTAGAAGAAAACTGAGACAAGGGCCTATTGGAACACACACACAGACACACAGTTTAGATTAATCCATAAAGCTATTATTCTCAATCAAACCCATGGTAGGAGCATGGAATCCATTTGATACTACAATGGACCTCACAAAGACGATGTTGGTCCCGGAAAATATAGCAACATCAACAAACTTAAAAAGGATAGTCTTAAGTAATCTTGACTGGCAGAGACTGAGACTACAATGGCACCTTTCAAATGCCATTGTTTTAATAGACCCTCTTGTAAACCAGAGGTACCCGTCTTTAAAACATACTCAGTGTGTGCAGGGGACAAATCCCTTGACCCCTTTTCATGTCGGCTGCCAATTCCAATTTCTATCTTTGCTCTGCAGCGATTCGCTCTGAATCCCAACTGCGGCGTCCGCAAAATGACTATGTGAGTTAGAGGCTCGATTTTCCCGCCACGGCCCAAATGCTTCACTGGAGGACCATTTGGTTCATTTGAACGACAGGCAGAGATTGAGGACAAGCTGGTTCTTTCTGGCCCCTGTGTATATACGGGTGCTGCCAGAGGGCTCTTCTCTTTCAGTGACATTAGACTGATGAAGAAGTGTAAGTGCATGGCTGAAAGAAAAATGAATCACCACCAGAAAAAAAAATGGAGTATAGAAAAAAGGCAACTATCCTGCACTTAACCTTCTCCTCCAGTCATAGATACTTTAAAACAGTAGCAAAGATGTCGTTGATTGAAGCTTCCTCAACTGTCTGAGGACTATGTTCTCCAGACTGCCCCCTATTGGTCCATGGCATGGCCTCTTGTGTGGGGTAATTAGGGGATAATGGACCGGGGAAGCTCATCAGGGACTAGATGATTAGTGATTCATTACAGGGGCTTATAACTGGGTCTGGGTGGGCAGGGGGATTGATGGGAGTGGGAGCAGGGAGAAAAGACTGGTACAGCCTGACAAATTACCAATGAATTTATCTTGGGATAATTAAACTATTCTACAGAATTTGGATTTGCTGGAAGATGCTGGAGTTGCTCATAAAAATATAAAACTGTATATTTAGCACATGAGAGCATCACAATTAAAGCTCAATTAAATCACGTTTTCTTTCCTTTTTTATCAACTACAATCCAGGGGAGAGAGGGACAGGCCAGACTGGAGTCCCCAATCCCCCACAGAGAAGGGAAGGGAGGGTGCAGTAGGGTGGGGTGAGGTATGTGTGTGTGTGGGGGGGGGGCACCAGCAAACACTGAGGGAGTGTCAGGTTGAGGAGTGAATTAAGAGCTCACATTAACACATTTAACACATGGTTAAGGCGGTTTAGAACGAACCTGACCTGTGTATGGAAGCCGGGTGATGTTATAGATTCCCAATACCATGGCTGTTGAAGTGTATGATTATTGCGTGTATTATTTGCTCAGATCCAGAGAACAATATGGTAAGGTCTTCCTATGTACTTTAAGCTGCTCTCCAACCAACATTAATCCACTGTGGTAGTATCAACGTTACTCTGCAGACTAGAGCACATTTAAAAGGAAAAGTTTATTCTCTCTGGCAGTTTTATCAGATATGGGAGCACTTACAGACAGCTCTAAGTCTTTTCTCAATTAAAGAAATGGTCTCAGTTGTGTGAAGCTGTGCCTGTGAGATTAATCCTCTTCACCAGCTACCTCTCTTCCATCAACATCTGTCTTTTGTTGTTAAATCTGATCAGCAATTCTTTCAAACAGCAGCAGGTCATCTGGGTCCAGACATTTAGTGAATTGAAGCTCATCTGTTGAGCTTAAGTCTAGTTTCTCTCTTCTCCATTTCCACCCTGAGTGCTTTTCTGATCTTCTCTTTGGGATAACTACATCCAAATAGGAGATTCAGTCCTTACACCTCTGTAAACCCAAGTCTTTGGGAATAGAACAGATCATCTGCCTACCTCAGAACTTGTCTTTTTTCTATATACATATGTTGAACTTTTTTTGAACACATGCACAGGGGTGCACACATACACACAGAAACAAACAGAAACACATACCAAGGTGAGAATTGTTCACATTCTCCTCATCTCTTCTCTCATCCGTGTGGGCTTTGACTTTAAGCACTAGTAGAATAGCACGATCCTTCCACTGACCAGCACGTCCACCTACAGGGCAGAGCACTTGGAAGCTGTTTATTCAAGCACTCTTCCCCCATAAGCTTTTGCTTTATGGTGTATTATAGAATGAACACAAGGGATTGTTTTATTGTTGTTTCCTAATCTGGGTTTTATGCCTTGTTCTACAAAAAGCCCTTTTAAAAAGCTTTAGAGGGCCTGGCATGCAGAGTCGAGTCTCATCCAGCCGTAAACCGCCGACTGACCGCTTCCATAGGAGACGTCAGACAAAACACTAAACACACAGTTAGAGAACCTGAAAGACCAGCCGCAATGAGAGTAAACACCTTGCACTCTTCAGAGCTCTCCTTATCGCATCATAAGGACTCGTTAGTTGCATATGTTGTACCCCAACAGAAGCACTTTAGGGTACAGGAGGTATACTATTTTGTCGAAGTGAAATGAGCACAAATGGAAGTACTGTGGTACGATTCCAACGCAGTGCAGGCCTAATCAATGGACAGCGCCGGAGTGTCTGAAACGTTGAGCCTGTCGTTCCAGGATTTTGATGAGGGATACTGAGAACATCCTGTCCTTGAAGAGGGCACGATGGTGCAATGCGGTGGGTATAGTATTTTAACAGGCTACTTGCGGATAAGCAGCTCTGCTCCCAGCCATTTGGCTCTAATTACAGCGCTCTGAAGGCCTCTGTAGAGCTGACAAGCCAGTGTGGAAATAGTGCTTAAGAAATTACTGTATGAGATGGCCTGGGGGCAGCAGGTTCTCCACAGGGAGTCGTTGGCTGGGCAGTTAACCTGGATACCTGCTCACATGGATCAAGTAAAACAGAGACATGTAAAACAAGGAAAAGAGGACACTTAATGTAATGTTTGGGTAAAAAGTTAATTATAAGAACTAGTTCAAGTGTATGTGTGTATCACAGCATGATGCTGGGAATAAATAGTACTTACAGTTTACAGTGTATGATATCTGACTACAGATCAGATCATTAGGGGGCCAGCAAAATGTCCAAATGTTTCTCCTTTTCACTTTTTTTTTGCCTTCATGCATGGACACACATACTCACACACACACACATACACACACACAAACACACACACACACATGCACTAAAACAGACTGAAACACGGACACACACTTCAGACTGAAAAGGACTCTTGCTGGGCCCAACTGGCCATGTAAAGAGACAAGCTGGCATGTCAGATCGTGGTTGAGTGCCGCTGTCCTCTCTTTGGATTATCCTTCCAACACACACACACACACAACCTCACACACACACACACCCTCACACACAGCAGGGGACCAGTGAGAGCCCAAAGGGCCCGGCTCCGGTGATGGATATCTGTGTTTACTTATCTGTCCTTAATGATCAATTAGCTCCCCACAGGGTTGAGACATTGTGGATGGTCTAGATAGGAAAGGCATACAAAACAGCAGGGAGAAATCTTGCAAATTCATGTTTTGCATAAAAGGATAAATATGTTGAGGAATTTTGGGGTCTTTGCTGAAGTTTCTTTCCTCCATATGATGTCTGAATAATGCTTATTCAGTGTTTTCTTTTGGCACATCTGAATGTATTCACTGCATGTGTACATTGCAGGAGCTTGTCATGATTTGTGGGTATTTTGGTCTGTAGGCAAGCCAACTGGGGCTTTCCTGGACCCCTGTAGAGGAGCCTTTAGGGCACAGATCAGAAATCTTATGAATATGAATTAAGAGGTAACTCTCCTGGGAGAGTTAGAGAATCTGATGACAGGGCAGAAAAAAAGCAGGACATCTATTGGGATATTGGGATATGGCTTCTCTTTCCTGTCACTGACTGTTATGATAAAGAGCTAGATGTGTGTGCGTGAGTGTTTGTGTGTGTGTGTCTGTCTGTGTGTGTGTGTGTGTGTGTGTGTGTGTGTGTGTGTGTGTGTGTGTGTGTGTGTGTGTGTGTGTGTGTGTGTGTGTGTGTGTGTGTGTGTGTGTGTGTGTGTGTGTGTGTGTGCGTCTTTGTATGCATATGAATAATGTATTGACAACCCCCTGTGGTGCTCTTTATCTAGCCTGTGTGTGTCATATTTAAAGGGGCCAGCTGGCAGGGTCATCAGGGAAACCAACACACTCATAGACACATACAGACACGCACACTCACACACATTCTGTCATTCTCCCATGAGAGATTGTGGGTCCATGTTCTCTGTTCATCATCAATCAACAAACCCAGACTGTTTAACAAGCCTGGAGAGGCCACTATAAGTGGTGATAATGTCCAAAACATGATGATGTTAATCTCTAACGCTCCCACAGTACCTCTGTCTACTCACAGGTCTTGTTTACTGTGGAAGTAAAGTAGGATGTGTAATTTAAATAAAAAAGACAGTGATGAATTGTGCACTTTTAATTTGCCCCAAAAATATTGATATTTTTTAAATGTTTTAAATATGTATTTGCGTCTATGAGTGAATTTGATCTGCACACAATCAGTGGTTTTGGAGCATGACATATCTGTGCTTTAGCCTATTCATCCTTTTGCAAACCCTCCCAGTGGCTTGTTTATACAGAGACCATTGTGACCCCTTAAGTCCCCTGAAACCTGGAACCTCTTAGCCTTCCATTGATTCCTGTTCTCAAGTCTTCAGCTGAGCTTAGAATAAAAAGACCATGGATAGAACCTCCCTGGTTGGTAAAAGCAAGCAGTCTATAGATATCCAGGAAGTCCAGGGGAGAAAACCCCCTCGAAGATACAGTGAATCAAAGACAGGAGTGATTTATCACAATACACTGAGAACACAACTACCTCAGCTGAAGCTAGGTGGTAACGATACCATACTGTGAAAAACATGCTGCACGGTGAAAAGCTCAATGTACGTCACAACAAACAGGCAAAGACACGTTGTGCATCCTATCATCTCCCATGGTTGCTACGGCTGGGTTCAAATCCGGCCCGGGCCTTTTGCTGCATGTCCTGTTTCTCTTACTCCTTGCTTTTCCTGTCGCTCTTAACTGTCCGTTAACGCATGAAAATGGCAAAGATATATATTTCATCAGAAGATGCCCATTCAGAAAATCAATTTGGCAGGTTGGTGATCCAGGCAGGTGGGAAAGGACTGGACGAGGAAGGGGAATAGTTGAATAGTTGAATCTTATAGTCGTAGAGGAAGAAGTGAAGATGCACTTGTGCAATTCTATGCTTTGTAGAATTGACCGCTCGCATTGTTGAATTGTCACCCTGCTCTTTTTTTGTGGGCTTGGTGCCTGTGTGAGAAATGTGTTTTCACCAAGGGCCTGTGGCCCTGAAACACAGAGTTGGATCCATGATATTGATCAGTTTGCTTCATATCCTTCCCTGCCATCCATCAACCCCACATAGTGGATAGGGCTAATTTATATCATCTGAGAGGTGTAATCAAAGATGAATGAACCTCGGCGTGATATGTGAAATGTGCACCGGGCTATAATTTCTACTACTGTTGAGTAATGGCGCTGAAGGATAAATTCACCTGAGACTGGTCTCACCTGTACTGTTTGTGAGCAAAGTCGTCCTTCCATGCCACCCTGGCACCAGGTTCTGAAGACAGCCTCTCACATTTTCCCATTTGTGATCAGTTGGGGTCTCCCATCTAATCTGTGTAGCCAATAGCAGCATCCTCACCCAGAAACAGGAGCCTGCTTCTACACCACTAATAGTTTGGGATCTCTTCATTCAGCTCGTCAATAATTATTCATTAGTGCCAGTTTTACACTTCACAATAGATACCCACACGTGTAGGCCATGTCAATACACTCTGCCCGAGGGGTTAAATGTTGGAGTGAGGGGTACAGAAGAAGGCTTGGGAAGGAGTAGTAACAGTCCTAACAGTAAATATATGTATAAATATATGTGAATGTTTCCTTCCGAAAAGCCACTTAAGAACTCCAGCCCTTTAAATAAGGCCAGGAATAATCTGTTTCCTTCGTCGCGGTAGATCCTGCAGGGATTTGCAGAAACATTCGGCGGTGACACAGATCTACATAATCATTTTAAGTTTCTACCCGCTCCTTGCAATGATTCTCCTGCTGTCACTTCAGATACCGCTAAAACTGATTTGGGCTCCCTAATCTCACAGTATTTCATAGACATAAAAAATCTCTAATATCATAAGGAGATTATTTCATTTATAATTGATTGAGTGCTTTGCCGGAGTGCCACTTCAAAGTTGCTGAATTAAAGATGCGTTTAAGCGCATGGGTTGAGGGGTGGGGTACCGAGGTTGGAAGGGGTGGGGTACCGAGGTTGGAAGGGGTGGGGTACTGAGGTTGGAAGGGGTGGGGTAGGAGGCTTGTTGTCTTCTTGGCGGCGCAAGGAATGCGAAGCGTGAGCTAGCTGGGGCTGATCCACGCAGATTGCGGAAAATGGGCTCTCGCAAAGAGCCTCCTCGCTTGGAGAAGGCATCGAAGGCAAGGAGGTTTTAATACATTGAAGGATGCCAGCCAATGGCTACGAACCAGATGCGGTTGTAATATGTGTCCCTGTTGGTAGCAGTCTCCAGACTGAAGAAGTTAGTTCCCTTTAACTTAACCCTTTCCTCTCTACAAGCTGTAGAATCACGCTCTGTCCAACCTCTGAGTTACTTGTTCAAATACATCAAGAGGAGGATTTTCTCAGGTGAAGCCTATACCTGTAAGAGCCTCAATCCAACGCTAGTCAAATATATCTTACTTTCTACTTTCTACACTACTGTGCAAATCACACTGGCACACCTATAAAGTGTAACAAAGCTAAGTTTTACGGGAGCCATTTTTCTTAAGCTCTGTCTTTGGATTTTACCGTCAGGCACCCTGAAATCTTCACAGGCCAGGGCTGAGATTTGGAGCCCAAAGATTTTGTACCGGTGCCCCCTGCCAATCCTAGCCTCAAACCCCAACACTTGACAGAGAAGTGCTCCACTAGTTTGCCAGCACTCTATGCCTCCCAATAACTGAACTTGCTCAGATTGGCCAACTTTTTGGGGTCTTCATTAACGCAAAGCAAGGAGGGGGAAGAGATAAAGGGTCTTTAGGGAAAATCTCCCTTGGCCTAGAATAAGATATTTTTTATGAGCTCAGGCCTATTTGGAGTGCTTAGTTCTGACTAAATGAGTCTTGACAGTGAGGAGGATGCCCCTGCCCAGTATTGTACCAGCCAACCCTCCCCACCCCCTGGCCCCCCTATACCCTATCTCCACACCCGCTCAGGCCAGCCCAGCAATATACGTCCCCCCCCCCACTCCTCCTCAGAAACACCACCTCCTTCCTGGCATGGCCCAACCGGATCATAATCCTCTTAACGCTCTTCCTTATTAACCACTCATCTAAATGACATGAAAGCAACCGGCGAGAATAAAAAAAAATGAGGCCGGGGACTTTATTTCCCCTGAAATAAAGTCCCCGGCCTTTTCACCATACAGTACTTTGTATTTCACATTTGATTATATGACAAGTGTATCTAAGTCTTCTTGGGGCTCAGACCCAAATGTATTTGAGAGAGCCCATCAGGCTTATTTAAGCGATGGTCCTGCGCGCCCAACACACACATATGCAAATAGACACACACACACACACACACACACACACACACACATGATATGTATGAGCACATATAAAATAGCTTTCACATACATACCACTCTAAATTGAATCACAATTAAGATGATTACTCTGATGATGAATACATGGATAATCTATTTGGCTCTATTTCAATTTAGTTTTTTTTCTCTTCTGAATGACCTCTCATCATCCTCCTTAGAATCCACTCATTACAAGTCCTTGTAAAATAATTTGATTTGTATAATCTGTTTGCCACACACCTACCCCATAACCCCCAGCAGTTAAAAATAAATGCATCCTATCCAACGGATATCTGCTCAAAACAAAAACACTATAACTCAACAGTGTATTGCTTTGCCCTAATGGAAGTACAGTTTTTCACACATTTTCATAACGTTTGTATATAGCCCAACCTTCCATCTAACAGGAGCTTAACTAGTTAGCCACTGCTAGCATATGACGTCACAAACCAGTGTGCGTTAGCAACAATGCCTACTATTGTCACGGTTTAATTGCTCTGGTGGCGTGGAGTTTGTCATGTGTGCAGTGACCCCTTTTAAAAGTAAACACTTAAGTCATTTTTGTTAGGAGGTTGGAGGAGATATAGCCTATTTAAATTAAATCAATTGCCCCAGCTGCGGCGACTTCAACATTTCCACAGAAGAGTAACCCTCTCTACTTTTTCTCTTGATTTCTCTTCTCAAATCAGGTCTCAACAGCATCAGGACTCGATGGCTAATGCAGCCATGTTCACAGACCTAGCAAAAGCTTTTGATTCAGTCAGTCATTCTATCCTCCATAACCTCAGAAGACAGTCTCCCTTTCAGGGATGTCTAAAAAGTGCTTTCACCAAGTGTCTGATCACATTGTTACAAATGTTACTTTCAACACCTGTTTTGGGGATAACTGTGTATCACATTTATAATAATAAATTCAATTTATTTTAAATGAATTATTTCCCTCATATTAGATATGATAAAACTGGCATGACCATTATTGACTTGATGAGTTAGGATGTAGAGCGTTGTTCAGTATATACACCTGGCCATCCCAAATGTGCATATGTAACTGTGTTGAATTGGTTATATCAATCCATTCTATTCAGATTGGCCTAAATGCTATAAGGATTTAGGGATTCAACTTGTAAGTGCTTTATTTATCAACTACATACAAAAATGAATGTTTTTTATTCTAGTTACATAGTTACATTCAGCTATGTTAAACACAAGACTGTTTAACACAAGACTTCTCTGCGCCTAAAAAGGTATTGGCAGTGCAAAATCCAATTTTCGTATTTTAGCTTGCAAACTCTCATCAATGTTAGATACAGTGGCTGGTGTGGTTGAGAAAACGCACAAGGCAATGCACACGCCAAGAATCTGCATGTTAGTAACAGCTTAAACTGGCCTTTTTTCATAAATGTGTGTACTTAAACTTAATGTTAAATTATGCTAATTTCTTTTTTTTAATGGTCTTAAAAGATGCATAAATGTCTTCATTAAAGATTTACCTCAATTTCCAAATGATGCAAAAATCATTACATTCTCCACTGTGTACAAAAATCATTGGACTCTCCACCATAAAGTTCTGTTAGGAAAATTTGTTGTGAAGACAATTTGGTGTACTGTAGCGCAAATCTGTGTTTGTTCAGCTAAGCTAATTAACTGCTAAAATCACCTGTCACCACCTCCAAGGTTCTAGAAGTTTACTTTGGGATCAAAATCAAAAGTCAGTTTACACAGTATTCTGTACTTCCTCTGTGACTGTAACTGCCATATATCATGCCCTATCATGCCTTTATAATAGTAGCCTACTCAAACAATCACTTGCTTGATAAACAATAAACAATAAACCTATTGTTTATTGTTGTTTTTTGTATTCACTTAATTTGATGTATATCCGGATGTTTTGTACATTGTTGTGTGTAAAATTCAGCTCGTGGGCAGAGAAATATATTCTTATCCATTTTCCTCTGCAATTACAAACTTCACCAATAAACAAAGCTCACTTGTTTTCATTTAAACCGTATAATCAATCAATGAGACCCGATTTTACACAGGCGGCACATTTCATCAGGATTTCAGAAGATTATGGGACCTAATAAAAGCCTACTTTGTAAATGTCTTTTCACAGTTGACATGCTCTATGAAGAGAGAGGTCACAGCTCCACGGTCGAGGGGCATGTTAGATCAGTCTGTGAAATAGTTTTCACCCAGACTCCCCCCTGCATACACCTCCAGTCTTTGATCGTCAGAGCGCTCCACACCCCGGCCTAAATGATCTCCCCCTGGCTCTCTATTGATCTATCCCTCTTGGAGGTGAGGTGTTAATTCCAAAGTCTTGACTCAGGGTATAGCCACTGAAGACACCTTATCACTTTGTTGAGTGGGTTTTCATGTCACAGGACACAATCTGGAGCAAGGCCAGTTTTTATACTGTCATGAAACTGCACTACATCCCATAAAACCAGAGGACATGACACTGTTCTCACAAATATCGGGGGGTGTATTGTAGAAGGTCGAAAGGGAATAGTAATAACTGTGCGCTGTTATTCTTATGCTACATTTGTGACTTGCTCATTTGCCAAATACCTCCTATCTGCTGCAGAAGTAATTGTTTTGCTTTTGAATTCCTCATATACTTCCTGTGTCTCTTAAGCCAGTGTGTGGACTGTATTATCGCGGCCGTGCCAGAATCTCACACCTCTACTGGAAATGCCTCGTCCAATGGGCCCCCAGTCTGGGACCAGATGCTGTTCTCAGCTTCTCGACACACTCAACACTATGCTCTGCTCATCAGTTTCTCTGAAACTCATCAATATGCACATGCTCGCACACTTGCACACACACACACACACACACTGATACACACACACACATACACTCACCAAGGGTGTTGTTTGGCTTTTTGAAAGCAATGCCCAACAAATACATTTCGCCATCACCCACACCATGGATTGTGGGTACAATGAGCTAAGACTTTTAGAGCTGACACGTTGACGATGGGATGAGATTACATAACCTCTTGTTATTTTTAAGACAATAATTAAAATTTGAGGGCAATTTGTATCACTCCAGAGGTAGTATGCATTCACATACACAAGTTAACTTCAAATCGACATTACACTGTTTCTCTATTCATGTTTGACATCTAGAACCAGTTTTTACTACAAAAAAAGACCATGAAAACCGCTCGGTTCTGTGTTCAGACCTGTGGAGATCAAATGTTGTTGAAATTCCCCATTTTGTCTGGGAGCATACCCTGTAAGAGAGCGTAAGTTGACTAAAGACACCATGTCCAGGGCTTTGTAGGGTCTGTTTGGTTTGCCCACATCTTGTTTTCTTGTGGCTCTTCACCACTCTAAGTCCTTTTCAGGGAGTTTATGAGCTGGTGCCTGACTTGTGGAGAGAAAGCCTTGACTGTGTTTGCTTTGGAAATAGTCGACTGACAGGGTGCTAAAGGAGCATGTCAGAGTGCTGGTCCCAAAGTGTTTGGGTGAACAGAGCCGCTACCTCTTGCCCCGGAGGAATCCGACCCTCTTTGGTAATCGGTCACACCTCCTTTCGAATAAAACAGCTCAGAGATTTTCACACAAGTCCGTCAGTGTTAATATTTACCCCCTCTGGAACCTTTTCACCCAGAGGGAAACAGAGGGAGAGGGATCAGGAAAATAGGCGGGGGGCTTCTTTTCCTTTCCCCTGTGTGTCTGGTCCAGTGTGAATGTCCAGACACAAGGAATGGATTGTGCATCTTGTTTTATCCATCCCACATCCAATGATTTCATAACAATGTCTTCAAATGAGGCATATGACAACATACAGGGACACTCTGCTTTATCAAGCTTTTTTGAGATTAGTTCCCAAAGTCCGACCACCTTCTCCCTCTCCCTTTCCACTGGCACATCTCTCTCTCTCTCTCTCATCTTTCTCTCTCTCTCTCTCTCTCGCTCTCTCTCTCTCTCTCTCTCTCTCTATCTCTCTCTCTCTCTCTCTCTCTCTCTCTCTCTATATATATATATATATATATATATACATATATATCTTTTTATCTTACTCCTCTCTTTCAGGCCTCAGCCCAGAAAACACGTGCAGAGCCGGGGAGGCGAGGTGGCGGTGGTGTGGTGCTGCAGTGTGCGGTAGGGAGTGTGGTTAGCCTACTGTAGAAAGAGAGGTAGGAGAAGGTGCAGGGAGGGGAGTGGTGGTGACAACGGCTGGAGGAGAGATTTAGCGCGGCCTGTCGGAGGGCTAATTCCTGTGCTGGCGCTGGAGCGTCTCAGCTCCACCGTGGCTCAGATATTCAGATTTGGGCTGGGCTGCCATGTGGGCGCCGAGATACTCCGCAGCCGGCTCCTCCCCCTGCTCTATTCAGGGCCCGCTAGGAGCCTTGGGATGGCGTTAAAAAAGGAGATTAAGTTTCCTCCAGAGAGTAAAGCTCCTTAAGGGGGTATCTGTGTGCCTCTCAGCTGCCTGGTCAGTGAGAGAGGCGCAGAGGGGACCCTCGGAGTGAACTCCCTTGAGACAGTAGGGGGTGATGGGGGGCCAGCCTGGTGAGTGTGTGTGTGTGTGCGTGTGTTTGGGGAGGGAGGGAGAGAAGCTGACCTGACTCCTATCCAGTGATTTACCTCTCCTTGGTCATCATAGAGAATTCCTAACTGAGACCTGATTCACTGCTCATGTTGAAGTCTGAAAAGCTTAAGAAACAAATCTGCTGTTAATGATGGGAATATTTTAGTTCAGAAGGAGTGGACGGAAATGACTCCATATATTTGCAACACGTGCAATTGTTAAAATGGTACAGTGTATCAAACATAGTGTTTTGTCTAAGTGAGTGACAACACATTTTAAACATAATTGTTAGTGTACGGGATTGGTGTGCGTGTGTGTGCATATGTGTTAATTGCTTAGTGTGTGTCTGTCTTTACTGTCATTGAAGCATAGGCTCCAAATTTGATGTATGAGCACAACATAAGGACAACTGCTCAAACCTTCACTATGGGCCTCCTTTATTGTCACTTGCACACACGCACACACGCACACACGCACACACACACGCACACACACACACACGCGCACACACCCACACACACACACACACACACACACACGCACACACGCACACACACACACACACACACGCACACACGCACACACACACACACACACACACACACACACACACACACATGAACACACACACAAACACACCATGCTATGATTCTGACATCGGGCCTTGGCGGCTGCGGTCTTGCTCTACACACCTTCTGATATTAATGATAAGGAAAAGAGGCATGGACTGATCAGGATGAACTCATACGGTCTACCCTAGTCGTTTACACTTTTGAAATGAGATAATTAGGTGTCCATTCAAAAGGCAGATTTATCAACTATGCCGCTATAACTGCTAGCCTAGACCCAACCAGTCAATAAAGCTGATACCTGCACTGCAAATGGCTCTGATTATCTCCTTTCAGTCTAAGAGGACTAAGGCAGAGGGGATGAAAAAAACCCTTACGCATTCCTTCAGTTGATTAGCAATACTGATGACTGTGTTGAATGAGGGAAAAAAAAATCTAATCACTTATTCAGCTTTGTAGCAGGGCTGGAAAAGCCTTATCTGGTCCATTCAGAGGCTGTCTCTCCTGGGAGGCTAGGATAACTGGGCCATGGGACTGTCAGGGCCTGCCAATAGCCATAATGGGCCCTAATTCCACATTAATGCAGTCTAAATGAAGTGTCAGAGGAAGATTGATCTGTTCGGGGCGTTGCTTTGATGAGGCCTGTTCCAAAGAGTGGGCGTCTGGGTAGACACCTGGTTACCCTCCGAATCGCCCCAAGGGCCTCATCTGAAGGCCAGGGGACCAACCTGTCACACGGCGCGCTTGAGGACGTGCGTGTATGTGTGTGTTTGTGCGTGTGCAACCTCCATGTTTAACCTGAGAGTGTTATGGTTATGTAATATGCACACACAAAAAAACTATTTAGAGGGCGTTTTTGAGACGAGAAAATAATTAGATGGATCCATTCCGTAGTTTTTCATTCTGAGCAATATCCTAATATTTCCAAGGCCCCTTTGATAAAGGTACGTTTTGCGACGTGTTCTGTTGTTTGACAGTTGCATTGGGAGGATAATACTGCCAGTGGGAGACTTTGCGCGCAGCTTAAATACAACCAATTCCTTATACTCAACATATCTAAAACCCCAATTTACTACATCCCATTTACATTTTATGTTCAATGAGACGGCTTCTTTTTTTACCCCACTCTTTGTTAATATTATAAACTATCCCTGTTGGGTATTAGGCAAATGAAATCCAGTGATTTCAACTTCTTGCTATTGTATGAAAGTCAAAATATCAAAATTGAAGGTCTGCGCAAAGTGTGTGCAGCAACGCAGCCCATATAAAATTATTTTAGCTCAAAACATTCCATTATTTTATCAGCTACTGGAATTATTCTGGAATAGATTTTACGCTAATAAATGTACTTCATTGACCATGAAATTTACATTTTGAATTAAAAAGGCATTTACCATTTTTTATATCAATATGGACCATGAGGAAAGAAACCCTTTAGTGTTCCATTTGATGTTTAAATGACTTCTTCTCTGAGTAATATTGAACCTTGTGACTTAAAGTATTGGACACACTTCCTAGACATCAAATGGCTGATGGTCTACTCCAGTTAAGTTGAACTCCCAACAAAAATAGACTTCCAATTGGTTTTGCAGAACGAGAGTCTGGTAGTGTGTAAGAGTGTGTGCATGTGCAGTGTGTTTGTGTTTGTGTGCGTGTATGTATCTCTGGATGTGTGTGTGTGGGACTCCAGCACCGCTAGAGCAGTGGGCTCCTCCACAGGAGTCCCTGGGTGACCCACAGGACTGCGGTGTGTGTGACGGTGCCTGTTTGATTAGCTCTAATACTGGAGCTTTGGCACATGCAGTCAGGTTAATGAAACTCAGCCAGACCAGAGCTTTTCCTGCTTGCCTTCCCGCCAGGGAGCTGCAGGTGACGGGATGAGGTTCAGCCGCTTTCCCCCCCTGCCCCCACCATGCTCCCCGCTCCACCTACGGGACAGACTGATACCCTCTTTAGGCTCGCAAGCCGCTCAGATAGAACTTCTCCTCGCTTCTTGAGTGCCAGCCCCCGTCAAGGCAGTTACACTTCCACACACAGACAGATAGTTGAAATATAGTTACTTTCTTATTGAGTTTACAGTTTCATCTCTGACAGCTGACAAATGTTTATTGAAGTTAGGGTAGTGGGGGGGTGGGGGTTATAGTTATGCAGATCTTGACTGCAGATCGATAGATCGCAGGTCCGCCCCAAGTCGTCGTCGTCGTCTTCTATGTCGCTTCAGGGCAAAGCGTCTGGTCAACGAACACACAGTTATGTTTGCGGATGCTTCTCCTTTTTGGGACAGGTAAAAAGCCATTGGCTTTAAATGGCCTGCCTCCTTGGGGAGGCTTGAGCCTCTTGAGCTATCGGGACGCCTCTTGTCCCTTTGCTCTCTTTCTTCACCAACAGAGAAGTAGGGCAGAGCAGAGAAAGGGGAACACAATCAGGTGGCACCCCGACTCCTCGAGGATGGGACCCTTCTAATCTTCCCTTATACACTTTGGGCCCCTGGATTTATAAATTCCCAGCAATCTGGATTCGGAAAGCTGTCTTGATTTCAAGAGTGTGGCGTGTGAGAGAGAGAAGGGAGGCACAAGGCTGGCAAGGGGGGTTGTGTCGGGAGGGTGGGTGGGTGGGCGTTGCGGTTTGTTTGTGCTGCCCTTTAGAAAAAGAGCTTACGGGTTCAGCAGAAGAAACGCGGGGAGCTAATGTGAAGATTTAGGACTTTCTCCAAGGCTTGGCCTCGTCTAAGCTCTGTTTGCTTGAGCCGTTTGTGGGGTCCTGCTCACACTAAAACCAGATTAATATTCCCCCCATATCCAACCAGCCCAGACACCAACTCCTCTGCCGCCCCCCCCCCTCCCCTTTCTCTCTCTCTCTCACTCTCTCTCTGCCCACACCCCCCACCACCACCACCCTCGTCTCCCCTGCCTCCTCTGGCCGCGATCGCCTCGCTTCTCTAATCCACGTCCGCTGTGTCTCATCTCGCTCTTTATCTCGCCTAAGTAAGCACCTTTCTCATGGCTTCCATCCGTGAGGGGAAGCAGTAGGAGGAGGGTAAATATGTTTTTTTCCTCCGCCCTACTTCATTGCTCGTTGACCTCCGTGGGATGCTATTATCAAAGAGAGACTGCTAAGCTTTAGGATTGCTTTAAGTGATGTTCACCAGAAGTGGCAACGCCTGTCTCTGTACTGGTTTACATGCCACTGAACTCACACACAAAGAGTGTGTTCTCATATATCTATGCACTGGGAAATATATTGAATTAATTCAATAATTGAGTTCAAAAGACAAGGAAATCACTGTATGTAACATCCAAAATTAAATCCCAAAACAAATGATGTGCATTCACTTACTCTTACACTTTGCATTTGAGGGCAAACAGTAGACAGGTGTTTTTTTATACATATACCTTTAGCACAGACTCACAGTCTCTTTCTAAAATCATACATAGACACTGGCATACTGAGACATAGATGCACACACACACATATTCTCACAGAAAGAAACACCCACAAATAGACATGGGCACAGGGAGACACAGATACACACATTTGTTGTGCTAGTCTTGTGAGGACTCTTTCCCAAACAAAATCCAGTTTTACCCAACCCTAATCTTAACCAAACCTTAACCGTCACCAAAAAACTAACCTGGACCATAATCCTAAACTTAAACTTTGAGCCACACCCTAACTCTAAAGCAATCACCGAACCTTAATGTATTTCTAACCCTGACACAAATTCTAAACTTAACCCCAAGGAAATATTTATCTTTTTCTTTAGTTTACTATTCTTCAAGAGATTTCTGGTCCTCACAAGAATAGTTAAACAAATCCACACACATACACACACATTCTCACAATAAGGGTAGGGAACCCCCATGGGCCCACACAGACTCCACATTTTGCACCGTTCTAGCAGCTGACCAGCACATATAATGCAGCACAAGCAAACCAACAGCATCCTGGGAGTTTGCTGCACGCGCAGAAGCACTTTACTGCATCCGGCTGCACTTTACTGCACTTGTTTCTCAGACTTACAGCCCCAGATTGTTACCCAAATCCGCTTTCTATGCCCCCTCTTCTTCCAGTATTTTAGTTTTTCCCCCTTCCTTTCTTTTTCGTATTTTTTCCTTTTGAATCACTGAGTCTCATGGAGAAGAATAACAAACGCATTTAGAGCAGAGAGAAAGGGGATGCGTTTAGCGTGCTAAAGAGGCTGCCTAAACCCATTACCTAAGTGTCCTTTATCTTCCCATATGCTTTTGTTGTTTAATCAGCTTTGTATCTCTCCAAATCCTGGATTGAGATAACAAACAAATGGATGAGTCCAATGTGCACCGGGAGAAAGCCTCTCTCCTGGCACCCAGACACGCCTAGAGAGGCACAGCGCAGCATAGTGGCCACCGTCAAGAATGCAACCTACAGAGCCATCAGAGCCATTTGCCCTTATTTATGTTGCCCTGTTTGCCCTTATTCAGATTTGTCTAGAATTTCTACTTCTACTCCCAACCCAATACTTCCTATTTCCTCCTACTTTCCTCCTACTTCCTGACAGGGTTGTGGCTTGAGTGCTTAGCAGAGAAGGAGAGGGGGGGGGAGTAAAGCTATAGCTCACAGATTTGCACTCTTCAGCCATGATTCCTTTGGCTTTTTCTACATGAGAAAAGGAGGATTGTAGATTACTGCTCACATTTCAAGCCAGGGAGAGCTGAGGGCCCGGGAATCCCTATCTTACGGAAGGAGTTGGTCTCACCATGCAGGTCACTCTTATTAGATTCACTGCTAAGATCCTGAGTGAGGTTTGGGACTTTGTTGCTTATGATCCACAAAAAGGACAAATGGTATACCTTCAGATGATTTCCAGTTTGTTTTTACAGACTTTGCTAATGATGCTTTGACTTAGATTAGTTTGACTCTGTTGCAAAGACGTTCATACATATTTACTGTAACTTAATAAGAGACCTGGAAAGCCAACAACTGTTTCAAAAACATTGTTTTTGACATGTGCAGGCAAGCAGAGACAAACACACACACACAGAAAAAACAATGCAGTTCAAAACGAGTGAAAGTGATGATAAAGAGGGGAGCTGACGCTCCTGAATGAGCATCTCACAGTTCAGTTCCCTCAGGGTAGAAGGGCTCATCGTCCCGTCCCCCCCCCTCACACACCCCCTTGCCTATACACACCTCTCACCCACCACACAGCCTGGGAATGTTGTGGATGGGGGGGGGGAGTGAGGAAATAGCCCTCATTTGTTACCGCCACACTCCTGCGCCTCACCTCGCCTTGTCCCCCCCCCTTTCAACCCCCCCCCCAACCCCGGTTCAGCGAGTGCGTCGCCGAAGCACATCTTCCCCCGCCAATGTCACACAATTACCTCTTAACTGCTCAAACAAATAGAGCGACCCGAAGACTGACATCAAATCAAAACTGTCACAGGTGATTGAGTCTGGTCATCAAGGCTAGCGTACCCGCTACCTGTCAGGAGAATGAGGGAGACAGGACGGAGAAAAAGAGAGGGATGGGATGCAGTATCATAATGGACTCCTTATAATATCTAAACAGCCCGTCTCTGCTCCCCTTTCCAGTGACACATTTGGAAAGTTGAGCAAGCTGAGAGTGGGATGCCCTTATTTTTTTTCTTCCTCTCTCTCTTTCTCTCTCGCTCTCTTTTTATTTCTCTCTCTCTTTTTCCTTCTCTCTTTCTGTCTTTTTCCTTCTCTCTTTCTCTCTTTTTCATTCTATCTCTTTTTTCCCTTCTCTCTCTCTCTCTCCCTTTCTCTCTCTCTTCGAACACATACTTTTTCTCTTCACCCCTCTTCCTCTTTCTCTTGGGACTTAAAATGGGGAAAATAGGAAATGGTCTTGTTTGGAGTAATGATAGGGAAAATGATAAAGGGCAGATTGAAATTTCCATCCTCTCTGAACCATGCCGGCTCTTCTCCTGAAAACGCATTGGGTGCTAATGGGGTTAGACCAGAGAGACGAGTGCTAAACTCACACACTGCTCCTTCACATACACACTCATAATAGATAAAGAGAAAAACAACTTTCAAAAACAACAATCAAATCCAATTGCAACCCAATTTTGATTGGGTATAGTTGTCATTGAGTGTGAATAGAAAATGATTTTAACATTACAGCCTTTTTTTGTTTGTTTTTTGTTTTTACATTGACACACAAGAATCGACACACAAATACAATTGACTATTGTATATGTTTTGGAAAGAGGAAAAGAGAGAAAGAGAGCAAGAGAGAAAAAAAAGAACCAGAGGCAGAGAGAGGGAGAGAGAGGGAGAGAGAGGCACAGGGACATTAGGGACATGATGATGTTGTCACCGTCCAATGTAAATTGGAGAGTGACATAGTCAACAGACACGGCTGACTGGTCGCCATGGCGGCGCTTTGAGGCTGTGACACTGACAAATGGAATATTTTGGGAGGACTTAATCAGAGGAAATGGGGTTTGGACTGCAGGTGACACCAGTCCCGCTCCGACGGGTACAAAAAGAAAACTGATTGCCTGCCTCAAACCCCCCCACCATCCTTATCTTTCTCTCCCTCTCTCCTCCTTTCCATTTCTTCCCACCATAGAGAAAAGGTTATCGTTTGTGGTATTAACTGTCACACTCAACAAAAGAGAGCCAATACGAGACTGAAGACCCGTTGTCAGATTAAATCTTTTTAATTATTATGTGGTGTTAATTGTTGTTACGAGTGTGGTACTCCCATATCCCCCCCAAAACATCTTATAATCGCATTCTGTATGGAAAGCTGGCTTCTCTGCCGCAGGTGACCACATACAACCAGATCCACGGTGATAAATCTCTGTGCCTAACCAAGTACGTGTGTGTGTGCGCATGCATGCGTGTGTGAGCTAGCGTGGTGTGTGTGTGTCTGTAGGCTTCTGTTGGTAGTTGGTAGGACTGGGAAGTTGGGAAGGGTAAGAGGCAATCATGAGGAAAGTGGGACCCAGCAGGTGTGCTGGTGGAGTGTGCTACTAGAGAAGAACAGATAAGACTAGCGAATGCCTCACACTCCTCATAATTGGGTCAAATGTCGTGAGATGTCATTTTCTGCCGTGACTAGGTAGCCAAGATCTTCCATCTACGGTAACTTTTTTTTTCCTCTCGCTTTTTTTGGCGTCGCCTCCGTCGGCTCCTGGCATAATCGATTGATTTCAGATTTGCCCCTCTCTCAGCAGGGCTGGGTGTGGCTGTGCCCTCAGAGGCAGAGCAGCTGCTTGGTATCAAAGTACCAAGCCTGCTGCCACCTTGTTTAATGCAGTAGTCCCATGCCGGGCATGCATCATCACGTGGGCAGCCCTGCCCTGTCACAACAGCTCCAGATCAATGATAATTACCACCTTGACACGAGTACGCTTATTACTGAACAGGATCAGGGACAGGGGCCCAGGCCACAGTGGCCGAGGGGTCCAATCGATACCCCCTGAATAATGTCTCTCCATGGAGCCCAGATTGGACTTTACCACTAAACAAGCCATTACAGCTGCGCGCGTGACAGCTTAGGTCTGGATATGAACCCTAACTCTCCTCCTCCCCGAGCCTGCTTTTCCTCTTCTGCCTCGCCTCGAGTCGGTCTCTATGTCTCCCTTGTGCCGCGGTGCTCAATCTTTCCCCTGCATGTTATAGGCAGGCTGGACACATGCCGTTGGCTTTGAGGCCGCTGTAACCAGGAGTGAGTGATGGCCGTGGCGTCACAGTGCGACGTTCTGTTAGGGTAGGCTGCGCAGACACGAAAGGGTTTGCAATGTGACCTCGTGAGGGCTGTTCAAGCGTGCACACCCAGCTGAGCAAAATGCATGAAGAAGAGTTCAAATAGGTAAGAACATGCATGTGCACAGCCACACACACACACAGGCACGTTCCATACACACACACACACACACACAAATGGGTGTGCGTGATGCTGATCCTGCCGTGGCAGCCACTCATCATCCTCTTCTTTGATTTCTAGCCTTCCTCCTCCAGATCCCTTGTTTTTTCTCTCCTTTTTTAATCCGGTCACACCTGTAATCGGGCTCTACGACAGGAAACTTCAGAGAATCAATTAGTCCTCCCCTCATCCGGGAGCCAAGACGATTCCCCTCGACTTGAGCCGCAAACTCCTTCTATCAGGAGTCATTCTGCCTGCCTAACACCCAGACTCCTCTCTCCTGAGCCCGGATAGGTTTGACTCTAAGCCTCTAAAACGTTGACAACCCAAAGCGCCTTTTTCTCTCTCTTCGAGCCCCTGCCGCTTTTTTTTGCCTCACCCCGACCCATCTCCCTCTTCTCCTCTTCTCCTCTTTCTATTTATCGCAGACTAAATAAAGGATTTGTTTCCCTTCCTCCGTGGTTGGTGATAATAGTGGCACGTTATGGCGTTTCATCCTCAAATAAACAGTCCACTGCTCTTGGAATGCCGACTGTCTGCCAGTGCCTGGGTTGGTTCTCGTTTCTTCGTCGGGGCCTGCCGTGGGGCTCAGCCAACGACTTCAGGCTTTGCTTTTGTCCTGAGAAAATTTGCGAGTGAACAGGCCTCATTGTGGACGCTGTTGTTTTTCTTTGTGTTTTTTTTTCTTCTTCTTTTTTTTTACGTTACTGCTTCAAACAAAGGGAAAGGTAAACCGGGCCTTTTCTCCTCGCTAGAGCAGGCTCTCCTCTGGAACAAACAGCGCATTGAGGGGTCAGATTTAATCCCCCTCCCCGCACCCCAGCCTTTTGTATTCAGATTAGAGACTAAGGAGGATTTACAGGAGCCTGAAGCCTCTTGTTAAAAGGCTGTGTTCTCCACTTAACCTGCAATTTACCTGTCACTTAAACCCTCGGCAGCAATCATGCACACCTCCAGCAGGAGGATGGACGGTGTCTCACCCCCACTCTTGCCCGGTTCTGAATAGAGCCTTTATGCATACTGGTGAAGAGGAAGAAATAAAGATTTAGTGACTAATATGTGTGTATGAAGGCAATCATTCTACGTTTTCCACCAAGGCAATTTGAGGGCTTGTTCAGAGCCGGTGCCGATATCTCAACCAAGTTCTTTGTGTTTCGACAGGAACAGAACCGGCTCCTGGCCAGGAAAACTGGCAACTCTCAACCGGTCAAGTACCATTCCACGTACGTCAGGGGCTTGGGTCGGGATTATTGTGACTAACCAAGACCAACTGAATTTGTGACCGTCAATTTTTAAAAGAGCATTAATGTGTTAGTTAATCCCCTTTAGGGAAAAGGTTTTTAGTAATGATCTTTTTCTTAACCATGATTAGTATCCACACCAATTTTAACAAGCAGCACAACTGAGTTGGACCACTCGTGTTTTAAAGTCATCAAAGGCTTGCAAAGCCAGGAGCAACACTTGTAAAGAAACAATGTAGTCCACCATTGTTGTGCTTGAAGTTTGGCGCTAGCATTGCCGGGAAATATTCAAATATATATATATACTGTTTATATGATATATAAATGTTCTTTAACCTTCTTATACTTCTACAAAATAATGTGTGTGAACTGTATACTATACAGTATACACACAAACACATGCACACACTCTGGAGCAGTGACTGGACATCACATAGCCCACCTTTGTAACGGTGACGTGCATGGCTGTGTGTATTCTCTAGAGTGGTCTGAAATAGATGCCCAGAGGTGTGAGAGTTAGGACATTAGATGTAGCTTTATGACTGAGCTAGTATTGTTAGCCTTCCTCACGTGCACTAGTGGAAAGCCAACCGAGGAACACGGCTCCCTTTCTCCACCCCCCCCCCTCCCCCCGCCTCAGAACTCTCAGGGAGACCCTTTGGACATGATTCATGTCACCCAATCAGAAAGGAGCTGTGAAAACCATCATTATTCACCCCTCTGCTTCATCCATCTCTCTCTCCCCTTGTGAGTTTCCTGCCCTCCGCCAGGCTGTGGTAATGCCCCCTCTAAATCTTCCTTCTGACCAGGACTGACCAGGTTCAGGAGAGCCATAAAGTGGCCCATTTGTTTTCGTGGCACAGCCAGAGACGGCCACGAGGCTTTGGAGGCGCTACAGGGTCATAGTCCGTCACTCACCAGCCGGCCAAAGCTCTTTGAGCCTCCTCTGTTTCTTTTTTCTTTTTTAAGCATCTGCCGATGCTCCGCAAACAAGCGTGCAGCTTTGACGGAGCTTTGCGAGACTCTTTAATATGTCTCCTAATCTCCCCTAAACTATCCCACTGGTTTTTTAACTCCCTTACGTATTAGCCTATGCCTTATAACTTAAGAGTTTATCGTTATGGGCTAAATTTAGATACTTCCTTTTTTTTCCTTCCTGACTTGAGATCTTAAGTCTATGGGCAGCTTGGCTCAGGGTGTGTGTATGTAAAATGACAAATCTTTAAATTGTTGCCTCTAAAAGGATGGAAATGTATCTTTTGTTTCAGAGAATTAGATAGCAAGCCAACAGAACCATATGAAAAGAAAACTATTTACAACAAACCGGAGACAATCATCTGGATGGTGCAGATAGTATTGTTCTCTAAATCCTGAGGACTTTAGCTAATCACCTCTTTATGGCTTCAATGCATCATCCAAAACAAACGAGGGCAAAAACCTCGTCAAGGGGCCTGTACAATACCATTGTGAAGGGCAGGTGTGGTGTCTAAAATCAGGTCAGAAAACGTCATTTTCTCCCTGTGTTGCACAGGATCAGTTCGGAGCTGCCGTGCCTTATTTTTAGAGCCTGATTCCTCCTCTATCTCTCCTCTCTTCCCTCCAATCACCCCAACACATTCCCTTCAGAGCCCAAGAGAGTCGGGACTCTATTGTGTGTGGTGCGGGGGGGGGGTGCGGGGGGTGGGGGGGACTCACCTGTCTACCTATATATCGAGCACATCCCCGATGGGGCTCTCGGTTAAATTCCAGCATTAAAACCCATTACAGAGCTATCAGCTCCCTCATAATGCTATCTAATGACCTCATTTCCCTAAGTGTCAGCCCCGTCAGTCACCGGAGGCTCCTCTGGACCCTGGCTGCTCGCCGTCGCACATCTGTGGGGTCTTTCCTGCTCTCAGGCATCCCCGCCGCCTGGCCGGCCCGGCCTCATCAAAAACAGGATAGAACGCTCAATCTCTAAAAATGTGTCAAGGCAGAGTGACTGGGGACGTGGAGGAGTGGGGTAGGGGGGACTTGTGTTGGATATTCCATTTTCCGCATCCACTCTATTAGTCAGAGACGCGCAGTCAGTCAGTGGCTCGTTTCAATTCTGAGGGAAGGCAGGGGAGAGAATTGGGACGTGGCAAAATGGCTGCCAGTCATGGCTTGGCTCTTCCCGCTCAGCCGAATCAGTCGCCGGAGAAGGTATGTAGGAAATGGATGGTACCTGAACTGATCGAAACACTGGTTAGCTTAGCAGGCATCCAAGAGCCAAACGTGAGTGTGTGTTTGTGCATGTGTGTGAGTATGTGTGTCTGGGAGAGACTGTGTGTGTCCGCTGTCTCATGTCCCTCTAGGACTGCTCTCTAGGTACCCCAGCACACTTCTCTGTGAAATCATTTGGTAAAAGCGGGAAAGGCCCCCTTAGGCCACACAGGCCTCGACCGTCTGTTAGGAGTGGATAATTGACTCCTATACCTCCGTGATAATTCATTGCTTGCATATGCCAGCTAATACATCAGCCAGTGAAACTGCCCTGCCCCTTCCCTCCCCTGACACACACACACGCATGCATGCATGCACGCACACACACGCACCACCCAGAGGATTCAGGCACAGAGGACATAGTCTGCACAAAATGGGGATGACAAATGAGAGCACTTCCAGATCCATGAATGAATTATGTCTCCTAAATACCTTGAGCAGAGGCAACTGTCAGCCAGCATCAATACTAATCTGAGACAAAATATGACCAGCTCAGTATTAAAGGAGAAGGGGGCAGGGCTAGTAGAGAATGAGGCGAGAAATGAATAGAGCAATCAGGCCATTAGAATTTGATGTCGGATTCAGCTTTGGTGGACATTTATGCATTTATCATCAGATGGAAATATCCAGCCCCCGTACAATCTTAATGCAGCCTTTCTCTAGAAATAGATGAGGATTATTCAGACAGGACAGAGATATCATTTGTATTACAATAGCAGAGTCAGCACAGAGCACTCAGTCATCTGGGATAAGCCACTGCAGAGTTACAGTGCATAGAGGAAAACTTTTAAATACAAAACGGTTTGCGTTCATTCACTTATTCTAATTTAAAGAAATTGTATTTATATGGCATTTTGTTGACTATTTGGTATTAGTCATCTGGCAAATCTACTACATGAAGTTAAAAACATAATGAGATTATATCACGGAGTGATATCAACCCGGTTTTAAGGCTATGATGAACACGACTATCCACTCACCTGCAGAACAGTCATGTTCAAAGACCGTCAAAGACATTGTGTTAACCTTGGTATTGTTCTACCTTTCTGGAATCATCTCGTACCTGGCCATTATTTCCCTTGGGAAATGTGTTTTTCGTTGGCTCCAGGTAGGTTATGCATGTTCGGGGGCCACAGGAGGATGCATTCTCATCTTGAGCAGAACACTGCGAGTGCCCAAGGACAAGTCACGTATGGCCCTATTGTAATTAAGTCCTCTTGTACAAGAACTCAAACAAAAAATGATTGCCTTACACGCTGTAGCCTAGGCCTGTGTGGTTATTTAAATATGTTGACAACACAGGGATTCCAGAGATACTAAATGTTCTTGTCACTTTGCTATTGTAAAAATCTAAGAAGAAACTTCAACTTCCCAAAAGGCTATCTGAGTTAGTAATTAGTTGACTTGTGGTCAGGACACTAAAAAATACAGAGTATAAAAGGTATCAATCAGAATCAGCTTTATTCGCCAAGTTAGTTTGCACAAACAAGGAATTTACTATGGCAGGAAGGTGCATACGGTAAACATAAGACAGTTTTAAATATAAAATGTAGAAAATATAAAATTTAGAAAATGTACAATTGTATGTAAGCATCAGCTGTGATTTGTGAACTGTGCATTTTCAAAAAAGTATATTCTTGTCAATTATTCCCAATATGACAACCACAACTTTTTTTATCATGGCTAGACAGCACCAAGAACCAAAACTGTATTTCTACGTAAATAACTGAAATATAATCATTTTACAAATGTTAGTAATTTTATGGTTCAAAAAGTAAACAAGAAAAAGCACATGCTCTTCTTTCTAGTTATTTTAACTGCACTCACAAGGGTTTGGTGACCCCTCCTGGCATTATATGTTATTGCAGCAAAACACATGACAGCATGAAACATCCACGGCGTCTGTAGACAAAGCAAACATGCATTTACAGTTTTACACACAAATACTGGCACTTGAGACACAATGACCACAACATGTAACTCATGCACCAACCCCCTGAACCAATTCTGCTTAACTACAAGCACAATTCCTGCTTTACACTCAAATTGCAGTTCTATAAGACACTTGTTTCAAAACACTACACACAATTCTCTGCATTTGGCACAATTTTCATGAAGAAAATCTTGTTTTCACAAGGAACACACTCCCATTCAAATATGCACACTGACTCAGTTTTACAATTAGCAATCAGAGCTTTAGCATAAAAGGGCAACAGGTGACCTTCTGCTTTGGAGCAATGGATTCCAACATTGGAAACAGAGGCAGAGCCAGAGGAGTGAGAGTAAGAGGAGGAGGACGAGGAGGACGAGGAGGACGAGGAGGACGAGGAGGACGAGGACGAGGAAGGCCAAGGATCTTATTCTCTGATAAGATCCGAGCCGCTTTGGTTGACCATGGTCTAACAATGAGGAAGGCTGGGCAAAGAGTACAGCCAAATTTGAGCAGGTACACTGTAGCATCCATCATCCGGACTTTCCGTAATGAGAATAGGTAAGAAATCTACTCCCACAAAATTGCAGTAGGCCTACTGCATATCAATACAGTACTCATTGAGTACAGTAGTACAGTATTGCCTGTGGACTGTTCTATAGGACTGTAAAAATGTTTCAAGTATTTGGGAAATGTATTCCTATGTTGTATTCCTACACAGTATTTACAGTATTTTACTATTTCTTTTGCAGAACTGAAAGATTACCAACACAAGGTGGTCGGGAACATCTTCTGTCTCCTGAACAGGAAACTGAAATCATGAACATGGTCCTAGAAAATAACGGCATAACATTACGGAAAATACAAAGAAAAATTACAATAAAGTAACTGTATACAGTATACAGTCAATTATTCTGTTGTTTTGTATGTAGACCAACTTTGTGTTGTTTGGGATGTACACTGTGTACATTGTTTTTGTGGGTAAAATAACATATTTTTTTGTTACCATGTATTTGTGTGTTCTGTGTATAAAAACAATATTCTCAAATATTTTACAATTCATTATGTATGTACTGTCTGTAGCAAAATACAATTTTGCGATTAAATAACATTGTTTTGAATGTAAAGTTTAATTTTGCAGTAGAAGTGAGGGTTTTTTCCCATTGTGTGTGTGTTTTTTGATTTGTTTTAGAGTTCTGAGAGTATGAGGTATGCTTTCCGAAAATGTGTGTAAACAATCGAGAAAAACTGTAATGCAGTCACAGTTGTGACTGGTCTATAACACCCTCTTGTGACTGAAGATGATACTCAACCATTGACAGAGTTTATTTTGTATTGATGGTTGTATGTCTGATTGTCTACAGTGTAAAAGGTTACTTTTATTATTAACTACTTACTAACCGAGAGTGAGGTCATGCCGGGAAATATCAAACGAGACTTGAACGTATCGACCGAGCGATAGCGAGGTTGATACGGCAAAGTCGAGGTTTGATATTTCCCGGCATGACCGAACGGTCGAGGTTAGTAAGTTGTTTATTATATGGCATTTTTAGCTCTTTTCATTTTGTAAATTGTAGGCTAATTGTAGCAAGGTAGGCTAGCTCTCAAGTCTTCTCACGGTGTGTTTCAGGTGTTGTCTAGCAACCAATTACTTTTGATAGAAAGCGGACAGTACGGTTCTGCTAAAATGGCTTTAATTCCAACACAAATAACGATTATTTTAGAAAGTGAACAATTTCTTCGTCGCTGTTGATGTCTTCAGTATCGTCTGGACTCAGTTGACTTCGATATCGCTAATTTTGAAGATGACGTCAGAGGAGGGCAATAACAATACTTATTGGACCGCTGGTCAATACGGGTTTGGCATGACTACCCATTAGCCAATCAGAAGGCTCGTACTGTCGTTGCCATATAATAATAACTATTATTAATTATTATTATACCATGGTCTGGGTGAATACTCGATTCTGATTGGCTGCAGGGGTGTACATTAAAAAGTGATATACGGACACCTACTAGTGATATTGGACACCTACTACGTCATTTCAGCAAAACTGTCTTTTCACCGTTCTAAATGATTGCGCCGGCTACATGGTATATGAGCCTGTACAAAGTGTCTGAAATAAGTAACAATAACAACAGAGACGCAGTCCTCCATTTACAAGCCTCCATTTACAATTTTGAAAGACTTTAACAAGCCAACATGTCATTACCACAATGAGTGACTTCATATGTCTTTTAAACTATTTGCAAAATTGTACTTTTCTGAATGTAGCCTGTGTCTGTGTCACGTAACCGCTCATCTCACATCCCATTCGCTATTCACCTCGCTAGTCGATCTACTTCTGCTGCGGCCAACACGACAGTAGCCAACACACATGGCCGATTATTTTATTTGTAAAACTCTTTATTTGATTTGGGAACAATGACTTGGCTGGATAGCTGGCTAGTCTTGTTGTTAAACGTACTGTCAAATTATAATTATTGTTTGGAGAATATGTAAACTTTAATGCGATCATCTCACATCAGTCACAGGCTGCGGCCGTAGCCTAGACTAGTCTAGTAGCTACTTAGCACTAGTTCGTGAAAATCTTGATATTGATTTGGGAGCAATTACATGGCTGGATAGCTGGCTAGTCTTAATGTTAAACATATTGTCAAATTATATTTACGGTTAGGAGATTATGTCAACTTTGACGCGATCATCTCACATCCATTTGCTATTCAACTCGCTGCAGGCTGTGGCTGGCGACACAGTGGCCAAGAGACTATGGTCGATAAAGGCTACTTTGTTCGTGAAAATCTTGATATTGATTTTGGGACAGTGACATGGCTGGCTAGCTAGCTAATTTTCTCGTTAAACATGCTGTAATATTATATTTACTGTTTGTCAACCGTACACAATGTTATTGCCTTTGAATCTTGCTAGCATAACGTTAGCTTTCGGGCTAATAGTTCAGCCAAGGGAAAGCTGGTGTTGGGTTCTATGAGCTGAGCGGACTATAAAATATCAGAGTTGGCCGACGTTAAACAACGTTAGATTTCGATTGCAAAACGCATTAAAACATAGATTCATATTTGTAAAAAAAAACGTTGGCAAGTGACCATGGTATAAGCGGGATAATGCCCTGCGCGTCGGACGGTTCACGCCTCCGCATCGTCCATTATCAGATGATATTGGACACCTCGTCGGGCATTAACCCTTACTTAATATTATATTAATGACAAACCTAAACTCTTGTCAAAATCGTTGTTTTTACTCTTTCCCCCAAATTCCTCTAGATGGAGTTATGGTATTGGGAAACATCCAGAAGACAGCCTAACCAAATTCAGAATGAATTTTTTAAGCCTACAGACAAGATATAATGGATTAATCTGGATACATTTTCAATGAGCTCTGTTTAATTTCAAAGAAGTATTTGCTTTAGTTACAATCACAAATGGAACATATCCGAGGTCTTTGAGGATTCTAATAGACAAACATGTTCAACCCTCATTCATCTCTGACAATATTTAAAGTGTTTTTGTCTTTTGTCTCAGTGTCAGCATTATTGAATCCACAAATCACTGCTCTACAGTGGAGTAGGTAGAAATGGATGGGGGACCAAATAATGTTATGCTGTCTTGGTGGATCATTAACTGTGATTGCAATGGATAATTAGTTTTGGTTTGCAGTTTATGGACAATAAATTTCTAGCACCGTGCTCAAATGGGTTTACGAGACCTAACTTGAATAGTCCTTCATCCCTCAGAAACCTCAATCATCCTGTGGCGCTCGATGTCTAACACAGTCTGACGCAAGGCCTGACCAATGTAATTGAGATACCAGCCATTTTGTGACAGTTCGAGCATCTCTGCTCCTGGCTGTCTCTTCAGTGGTGATCTCAAGCTGTGCAGATAGCTGTGTTTGCGGATGGCAGATGTGTAATGATGAGCAAACACTGCTGTCGACTTCCCAGCGCAGTTGGGTCAGATGCCAAGTGATGGGGGCGCGTACTGGGGAAGGAGCTGTTTGCACTGGCTGCACTGGCTCCTCTCTGATAAGAACTCATTATCCTGGCATCCTGTCTGTCCTTTCCTGCACAATATGTGTGTGAGCGCTGTCCATTGTGGGTTTGTGTCTAGGTCCCACTTACCGCACACCAAAGGCCCTTCAGAAGTATGGACTGTGCATGATGTAACAGAAGGATGACAGATGTTTAATTATTTTCAAAGTACAGAACAGTAGGAGAGATACTTTTATACATTCCTTTGACTTTATTATTTTGGTGACAGCATCACAGAGTAACCTCACTTCCGTTCATCTAAACAACAACAAACGTATATCCTGTAAAACTTTTAACTTTTAGTATTTTGTATAGTCAGGTGACAATGAATAACTTCCTTTCGGAGTATTCCCTCATTGAAGCTTACAAAAAAAAGCATGATCCACATTAATATACCAATGATCAAGGCTTTGTACTGTACACAATGCAGCTGACACAACGAACATTTGCAACCGTTTAAGAGACCCCAACCCAGATTTTCCATTCAAGTAAGAACAGCCTTAATATTCTCCTAATCATGTACAAAGCAAAGAAGATGGGCAAAAGGTATCATTAAATATGACACTGCATGCACCAAAATACATGTTTGTAATGCAGAGCTTAGTTCAAAACAGTGTGAATCGGAAACACTGCACATTGTACACAACAACACATCACAGTAAGGCCTGCCATCGCTTATTTGATAACTTATTGTTCCAAGTAGTCATTTCAGATAGTCATCCACTAACAGCACACATCCATGTCCATACTGTGCACTGTAAACCAGTAAACAATGGACATTTTAATTGATCAGGGATCAACAATGTGTGTGACACAGGCACTTTGTTTAAGGTATCTGGTGTCCCGCTGTTTAATAATCCACCTACTAACAACATCCTATTAATATTACAACAGTCGAGCAATACGTCATACACAAGTACAAGAAAAGCTTTTTTTTACACTGAAAACTATTAATAATATACATCACATTTAGTCATTTAGCAGACGCTCTTATCCAGAGCAACTTACAGTAAGTGCAGGGACATTCCCCCGAGGCAAGTAGGGTGAAGAGCCTTGCCCATGGACACAATGTAATTTTGCACAGGCGAGAATCGAACCAGGAACTTTCTGATTAATAGCCAGATTCCCTAACCTCTCAGCCATCTGATCTCCCATACATTATGAATTTCAAATTCACACACAATAGTATGTGATTTTTCCACTTCTAACTTACATGCTTAGTTTTGGTCTAAGACCATGGTCCTTTTTGATGAGCTCTTCCATTGCTCTGAGGATGTTCTAAATCACAGACATGACTCCTTCACACCTGGTCCATCACCATCCAGACCAACAGTAAGCCGTCAATGCCAGAATTCCCAGAACTGGGCGCTTTGTACACAGGGAGCTAATGTTTTTTTAGGTGGTTCCAGCTTGGGAGAGCCCCCAAACAAGTATGTATGTACAACCATACATACTTGTTTGGGGGCTCTCCCAAGCTGGAACCACTGATGAATAGATGCTTTAAAAGGTCCCAGAAGAACACCTATTCACAACCTATTCACAACAGCTTCCTAACTGTTTCCCCCGAACCGACAACAGCGCGTCCATGCTCGGTTGGCTAAGGACTATACGTTTTCTGCGTTGGCACTGCTGTCACAGGTCTTTGCGTTTGGCAGTCCGCAGGACCCTGAGGCAGGCCGGTCGTCGTGGAGCCGGGGAGCGGGGCCATCGCCGTCCCCCTGGGTGGAGCCGGATTTGTGAGAGGAGCTCGGGGAGTTGGTGGGGCTGAGCTGAACGGCGGTGGTATCCTGCAGCGTGTGCTCGCTCGTCTCCATCTCGAAGGCAGCGCCACCCGCCATCTGCATCAGCCCCCAGCTCTCCGCCCCCTTGGCCTTGCGGGAGGGATGGGCCGGGGGCCGTCGGCTGCACACGCAGCATGCCATGAAGAAAGATAGCGCCACCAGCAGGAGCATGGGTCCGATGACGATGGGGGGGTTCCTGGTGGGCATAAAGGTTTCAAAGGCAAACGCTCCCACCAGGGTGATGTTGATACCAGCCAGCATGATGCACAGACCACAGGCACAGCAGAGGGCTGGAGAAGGCAGACTTTGAGGCCGCAGGGCTCGCTTCTTAGTGGTCTGTTTTGGTCCTGTGGTCCAGGAACTCTTGTCCGTGACCACCATCTTTTCAGGTCGGTAGGAAGTGTTTAACAGGTGTCAGTGAAACAGTGACAAGAATGGACAGTCTTCAGGTGGAAGTAAAGCTTCTGAGAGAGACAGGGACAGAGGTTAGGCTACTGGGAGATGTTTGATCAAGCTGTGGTGCTGTTTTGACTACCATTTTAAATCAATGTGCTATTTAAAATGCAGTCTTTATTGTAAGATAATGATAAATAAAATAAAGAAAACCGATACTCTATCACTAACTTTTCACCCCATAAGAAAATCACACCCATAGTTAAGCAGATAGGCTACTGTCGATGCGCAACAAAATCTCAACAACACAATCATCGGTAAAACAAAAACAAATAAACAATCATTTGAACGACAGAAATAAAAAGTTATGTAATTCAAAGGATTTTCTAAACATTACAACTATTCATGATTTTTTCCGTTCGCGAAATATGGATCTGTATGTTACGACGTCTATTAAGATACAACCCCTTTCTAAAACGTGATTTTACCTTAGTCTTCGGAGTAAAAGACTCATAAGCTCGCTTTACATTATCTTTACATTATCAAGCATTCTAAACATATTTACAAGTTAGTTTACCTACATTGCCGAGTTCCATTGTCTAATTTGTTGCAACATTGTCCCGTTCTTTTCTTCTTCTTCTTCTAGCTATGGACTTCACATGACTCTGCGCACTCGGTACAGCAGGTGAAATACGACTGACACATGACCACAATGGCTACAATATACCGTTAGGGGCGCAACTCGTGCTTTTGGACAGGTGTGTCGTGAGTGAAATTGATAAATGGGGAAAATGTAAACCTATTAAGGGATGTTTTCGCCACCCATTGAACATGTGACAGTGATGGTGATTAAGGCACTAGAAACAACAGGCAAATGATTATAATTATTACGAAAGCAACTCAAGAACCAATAGTGTAGGTCTACTATTGTCAACCTAAGGTGAGATGAACAGAGCGTATCGTGATGTGCTCTTAGGTTATTTCCTCATAGCCTTTCCAAGGACACGATGAAAAGTGTCTGTTCCTCGGTTTTCAGTTCCCAATTGTTCGGGTGCACTGCTGTGTAGGCTACACCTTCAGTCTTATCACTGTGTGGGTAGGCCTATGTGAATCACTCCAGAAATCTGCTCAACTGACAACCCCCTCACTATTCGCCCTTCACGTTAAGGAATTGGTGAATGACACGACAAATATAAATCCACCCATTCAGTTATTACTTCCACTCAGACTCCTGTCCCTTGCACAGCACCACTTTGAACAGACCTTGGAGTGAAGATACAGTGTAAAGCTACATTAGTCCTGTTCTTCTGGAACTTCTGTTACATCACTCTTGTGAGCAAAGGAAAGATAAGAAAACAAGTTTTTATATATGTAGCTCTATATATTTTATTGGGAATGCAGTCCATTACATTTATATAGCAGACAAATGTAAATACCTAAGTTTGGCAGCAGTATAAATCACTTAAAAGGACATTATGCCTGTGCAAAGAATCCCCGGCATGCAAAGCTTTATCCAAAAGATATCTTAAGGTATTCTACATAATTGCTTGCAAGCAGTTACTGTTGCTCCACCCAGCTCATTTAAGTTGATGTAAAACAAACAGCCTCACTGATCTTCATAATGGGAGGGAGAAAGCTTTAACATAGCCACTGACTGGTTCCTAATGTGTGCACTCATTTCCACGGCGGTCCTTAGTCGATTCCTGCCCGTTTGTGAAGGCTCTTAGTTGCTATAGGGATGGAGTGTCCATGGCAACTGGGTGAAATCCGGGTACATGCCGTTTACATTACTAGGGATAATATGTGAACTTAATAGGATGAGGGAAATAATAGCTCAGACTTCTATCAGAGTCCCCATTAATATAGGACAAGCTATTTGAGGACTGAAAAAGTCAACGGATGGATAAATCTTTTAATAAAAACAGCAATTTCAAAGAATGCTTAAACTTCAGTAACTAGGTTTTTCACCACATAACAATGAATGTCACAGGCACGAGATCTGTTGTGTTTGGCACATACGACATAACAAAATAATCCATACAGAAAAATACTTCCTTGACCCAACGACCAAGGTAAACTCTTTCCAATCATTCCCATCTAAAAAAAAAGACAAATAAATAAAATAGAAAACCTAAAACCATCTTTCACAAAACCATCTTTTTGAAAAGCATACAAACTTATTCCAACAACATGTTGTTAATTGATATGTTAAGTGCATAAATGGAGATACAGGCTGTTACAAAAACCTTACAATGAAAGGTCATTCAATGATGATATCATTTGGCCAAATTGGCCAAAGATACAATCCATGCAGATTAGTAATTGAGGTAATGTTTTTCAATCTTTCTCAATATCATCAAGAATAATCCCATACCAATCATAGTATAAGCAATATTTTTTTAGTTTAAAGTACCTCAGTGCTCCAGGTAGCTGGTTAAAAAAATATATATAAAAGAAATACAAAATTATAATCTCCCCATAAGAAACACTCAGTTATGAATCTAATTGTACTAGGGGCTATTAGCACCATAGCAAGATAATACAGTAAGATTCAAATGGAAAAAACACTAAGACAGCAAAGCTTTGTACTATAAAATACTAAAATATACTTTTATTAAAGTATAACTGACCTACTTTAACTTGTATCTAGAATAATTTACCTACTTAAAAAAATGTGTAGCTAGAATCAAAAGGTGACTGTCCATATGATGGGAATCTGATGGCGTAGTCCATTTTTTTAAATAAATAATAATAATTAATACAAAATGTTCCCTTTGTTTCCCTGCTTCCATGTGATATGATGATTACTGGGCTTGACAGCAGCTCTAACTGAAGGGCTACAACCGGTGAAACTAGCTGCACTGACAAAGGCAACTATCAACCAGCTTAGACAGTGTCTGTCCATCCTAGGATGCCCTTGGCAACCGTCTCTGAGCACTCGTCGATCTTATGGAGAGATTCTGGAACACCCACAGAGATAAAGCAAGAGGAAGAAGGGGGGGAAGGGAGATCGGGGAACTCAGCACTCAAAACTCGTAGCAGCAGAAGTGCTACCCCTGGAATCATCCCCCACAGAGCCAATCACGAGGTGAGGCTCTCCGTGGCGGGCAGGAAGTCCGAGGTGCGCATGGCGTTAGACTGTGCCCGCCTCCGTGCCAGTCTGGAGTTGGAGGGGGGGGACAGCCTCATGGAGCAGACGACGGCACCGGCGTCCTCCTGCTCCTCGTCATGCTGCGACAGCTGCCGGTTGAAGGCGATGGCGTCTGCGGCAAACTGAGTCAGGTCTTTGGTGCTGCTGTTCCTGTTGATAGAGACAAATCAGAGAGTCAAAAAGAGTGTCAGAGAAAGAGAGTCAGAGAGAGAAAGGGTCAGAATGACAGTTTTTATCTGTGTGAAAACCAAAAAGCATTTTCTCTTTCTAAATCCCTCAAAGATGTTCTTAGTCAACCGCAAATGCACCGTCAGATGCGATGATGCAATGACGTCCTGTTTGTGAAGTCGGGAAGTACCTTTGCAGAACATGCGGGGTTGGGAGGCCTCTCTCTGATGCGTTCTGAGAAGAAACGGACCAGAGGTTAAGCAAAATATCGGAGTACAGAGAAGCAACGTTCCATAAGTAGCCATTAGCCTTCACGGTGACACTCACCCCCTGTACCCAAGGGTGCTTAAGGACTTGGGCGGCGCTGAGACGGAGCGTGGCGTCTCTGACCAGCAGCTTGGAGATGAGGTCTTTGGCTCCCTGAGAGATGTGGGCCCAGTCGCGCTCGGGGAACTCGTACTTCCCCTCCTGGATGCTCTCAAAAAGGTGGCTCTGCACAGAGCAACAGGAGGCGTCAATATTCATAGTACACAGCAAGAGTGGATACATGCATCTTAAGCTAGCACCGTTTAGAAACGTTGCATTTACGAAAGGAATAAAGAGTTACAATTTGAAGTTGAAGGGGATTTAAGGGGCAACGGAGGCACCATTCGTATCTGTGTGAAATTAGCGCAGTAGCAGGGGAGTCAATGGTAGGTGGGAGGGGGAGAAGGGGCTGTGGAGGAGGGCTGGGTGGTGTGTGAGAGTGGTACCTGGCAAGAGCGGCATTTCTCTCCCCGGTCCCAGCCACAGTCGCTTCCACAGTGGCCCGTAAATGGAGGGCTGCCGCTCAGCAGTATGTAGAGGATGACCCCCAGGCTCCACAGGTCACAGCGCTTGTCGTAGAAGGACGCCTCGTCCGTGAACACCTCCACCACCTCAGGGGCCATGTACTCTGCAGAGCCGCACTGCAATACCACGGCCACAAAAAAACAGACACAAAAAACAACCATGTCACATTTGGTGCTATTGAAACTACCACTCATGTGGTTTTCCACTGACACTACCAGAGACAAAGAGATTGTGATTCAGATGAAATAAAAAACATATTTTAAAACATTTTTATACTACAATGATGAGTTTAGACTGAGGTACAAGGTGTATATACCGGTGTGGTAAGCTCCGGAGTTGTAATGGGGGTATAGGCACTACTGAGCTTTACTCCACTTCCTAAATCAAAGTCACAGATCTTGACAGGTGACACCTGCAGATGGAGATAACAGGAATTTAATCAATAAAAATATCCAGTATGCAATATAACGTGTGTGTGTGTGTGTGTATATACAGTACATGCTATGTATAGCTCTTACTAGTTTATTACTCAACATCTAAAAACAAATCATTTAAAAAAATGAATGAATATGCAATAGTTTCACCTGGTCAGTGTATTCACATAGGATATTCTCTGGTTTAAGGTCTCTATGAGCAATGCCTGTGGAAAAGCACATGAGCACAATGAAACTTAAATTTCCTGTCACTCTTATTCTGTGCAGGCACCAAGAGAGGCAGCTTCTTGTCTGGGATTAGGGACCTACCCTTGGTATGGAGGAAGTTGAGAGCTTGGCTGATATCCCTTACCACTCTACTGGCCTCCAGCTCGTCAAAGTGCTTGCGGTTCTGGATATGGGTCAAAATTGAGCCTGAGGACATCAAAAACAAAAGACTTTCAGAGTCAACCTGACAAAACAAAACACTGAGATGACATGACGGAAATCTCATGGAAATGTTGGGTCCGTACCTCCTCTCAACTTCTCAAACACCAAGTAAAAGCAGGAATCATCCTCAAAGAACTGTATCAATTCCAAAATGTTCCTGCCAAATGCACAATGTGTAACACCTGTTATTTGCATTCTTCTGACGTGTACATCTCATTTTCTTCATTCTCATATTTGTCATAAGTCACTCAAAAGGGGAAATAGAGCACACCTGTTTCCTTGGCACTGGTAGAGCGTCTCCACCTCTCTGAACACTCGGCTGCGACTGTGTCCTGCGTTCTTTTCTATGATCTGAGCAGAGACCAAACAGACATACGATGTAGCGGTGACTGTGAATGCATGTCACGAACAAGGAATGTGCACATAGTGAATTCAATTTACACACATTCCCGACTTGCCTTCACAGCAAATTCCTGTCCATTCTGAAGACTTATGCATCCCTGGACTTTGGCATATGCACCCTGGCCCAACATCTCGTCCGTAAGTTTGTACAGATCTGGAGAAGATGAATAAAAAATGTTTTAAAAGTCTGGAAATGTCCTTCTCATGTTTATTTTAATGTTTTGTCATGTTTGACGAAAACAATGCTAATTGAACACTACGTTCTACTCCCTTAACAGATGCTTTAATCCAAAGCAACGAGCAAACACAGTGTTTACAGCGGATAACGTTTGTGTGACCTCACCTGCAAAGTTTCCTGTAAAGCCGTCAGTTGCTCTTGTCCTCCTTTTCTTCTTCTTCCGCTTGGCTGCATCAGGGATGCTCAGAGGCAGACTGACCTCCATCTCTGTTTAAACACACACACGCACACACACACACACACACACCGTTTCTTGTTTAGCCGGCGGGCCGCAATCATTCTCCGACCAGCACGTTCCATGGAACCGAAGCCCAGAGTTAATTTTAGTTGGGTATGTCTGCAGGCTAGGGCTGACTCATGTTTCCAATACCTGTAGAGTTTTGAGAGAGGCGCTGAGGCCTGTCCTCGGCTTCTGCCCCGCTCTGCTGAATTCCTCCACAACTTTCCCCCGCCGGGCCTGCCGCCTGTCACACAGATGGAGAGAAATAGAAGAGAGAGTAGGGAGAGGGAGAGAAAGTTCGAGTGAAACCAAGGATTGTGGGGGGGGGGAAAGAGAGAGAAAGTACAAGAAGGATGATGATGTTGTCCTTTTTCGTTCATAATTAAACATTGTTTAGCCTAGACTAACAGCACTGTCTGAAATGTGCTCACACTCTCCAGTTAACTAAGCCACAGATACAGTTGGTCAGATATAAAGGAGTTCCAGAAAGGGCATTTCAGAAACTACCACCACACACATTATGTGGTGTAAAATGTGGTTCTCTTCTCTTTTGGCACTTTTCCAAAACTGGGGCCTGATACGCAATCACATACGGGAAACTCAAACTTATCTGACCCTGGATTTCCCGAAAGCTCTGACGTAATGCAACACATGAATCTTTTCAGACAACGATGCTCAGGATTGACTAAAAAATGGCCAAACAATTATTGTAATGTTACATTATTTTACTGAAAAACACAACATTTGTTTGTCTTTTTAGAGTGGCCTAGTTATTTTAAGTTAGTACTGAGTTACCTTGAGAGAGTGCTGGAAGGCTTGCAGCTCAGCCATGGTGCTGGTTCTCACCATATCTGCCAACTAAAAAGAATTACGTGGTTAGTAATCAAGACAATGACCATACATAATGAAAAATGTGACAACATGATAAATACCCAGGATGAGTAGTTAGCTGTATTTTACTACTTTAGATCGATTAGTTTACAAAAGGGGAGAATACATCCTTGACTAGATTTTCTGACGCAAGTAAGCTATGCAGTCCAGTAATGGAAATGTTCATAACTGGGTTTCTGTCCGTGATTGTTTTCATACCTAAGGTATTCACACACTCATAACCACGAAGTGTCTCTAGCTACAGTTTGATAAGCTGGATTGATTAACACCTAAGTATGACAGGCCAGATAGCAAGCTTTACCCCATTCCACTATGACATAATGTCCATCTGCTGAAACGATCTTGCTATACAGCTACGTTTTAGTAGATGTCACATCACTGGTCTGTGGTCATCAGTTAGCTAACGTTAGCCTAGCCTATCTTCCTCTCCCTACACAGTAACTAGCTAGCTAAGAAGCTAAAGTTGAATCTAGGCTCAAGAGATTCGAATGTAACGTTCTAACATCTTACAAGCAATATAAAATCCCAAAGCCAGCTAATACCAATGACAAAATATTTTTCTAACCTGAAATCTGGTTCCAAACCGGCAGAAATCCACCATCTGATGTTAGGACGGTAGCTACCAGTACAACCGGCAATGTTGGTAGTGTGACGCGGATTTCGTGGGAAAATAAAGGTCAATTTCCAGCCCCCTCGTGGCACATCCTCTAACTATGGTTGGATGAGAAAAAAACGTCATCTGGTTCCTCTTGTCGGCTCCTCCCTGCTTCATGTGACTGGCATTTCTTTCGAATGACGATGAGAGCATTTTTTGTCCTTTCATTCTCAGGAAAGTTTTATTCGGGTGAGGTCACTATCTAAAATAAGTAACTAATGCAAAGATATGAAACACTTTCTGGTTATTATGAAGCTCAAACGGCAAAAACAATTTTCATCCCATGCTTAAAGAAGTCATTGGAATTATCAATCGCAAAACTGTACACTTGACAAACAAAATAAAAGTACAATCTGAAAATAATTAAAGCAAAAAAACAAAAGCAAGAGTTAGTCCTGTTTTTAAATAGCACCAAAATAAAGATTCGTACAGTACTTTAGCTTATACTACTCACTTAAACATTTACAGTTTGTGAACAATGCAGTACTGCACAAAAGGGCATCTACTTCACACCAAAACACACTCAAGTAAAAATTGTTCTTTGGTTTGAGTGTTGTTATTGAAGCTATTGCTCTGTTGAAGGGCTCAGGAATGCTAAAACGATGAAAACGCCAATATGTTTAGTTGCAGATCTTCTCTGTCATTGCTCTCTGATGGGACAAAAGACACAACAAATATAGACATCAGCATGACATCAGCAAGAAACAGACACACTATAATTGACCCAACAGCTACTAAATGTTTCAGTAAGCAGGTGTTTCATTTGTGTAGTTAGGGCATGCATTAGAAAGCTGGATGTCCAGCTTTGCGTAAAGGCTTTTGGAGACTGTTTGTCACCATTTGTGGTAACATAAGAAACACACAAGTATGTATATAATTTTACCAGTTTCATATAAATTACGCAGGTCAATTAAGTCTTAATAAGGAACACATAGTAGCCTAGGCTACATTTATTAGGGACGTTGCATGAATCTTGAGCATACCCAATATTAAATAGACAATTTTGGTCACCCAAAATGAGGAGTGCTCTGTCCAAATGGAAATTATGTTATAATCGTGTTATAGTGGACGTATTATAGTATGTAATAGTAATACAATAATCTTGTATTTTTTTCTCCTTTTCTCCACCTCAGCCCTGCTTTTACCTTTTGACCTCCCACCCCAACACACACACACAATCTCTTTTCTTATCATCTTCAAACCCATGCCACATTGCCTGTCATCCTCTTAATTTTCTTCTTTGTCAACCCTTTAACCGTACCGTCCTTTAACCCTTCAACCCCCCCCCCTCTCTTACCAGTGGCTCTAGCTCTGAGTGCTCAATGAGGCTAAACTCAGAGATGAAGTAATAATAGTGTTTGTAGCAGGTGTTGATGTGGGCTTCGGCCCCCATGCTGCAGATGCTGTCGAAATGGTGGATATAGACGTGCACAAAGACCCTGAAGAGACGGCTCAGGATCTTCTTGCACACCTGCTGAAAGTTCTTGGGGAAAGGAACACCTACAACAGAATAGGAAGGAACCATCAGAGATTGGTAAACGAAGAAGGGACCTGGGGGGCAAAACATATTGTTCTCATGGCATTGAATGAAATGTGTAAGGTGTCTTAGGTGTTTATCACGATTCTTTGACGAGGGACAGGGGTGATTTAACATAGTGGAAAATAGTTAAGGAAAAGTGCTAATGAATAAGGCTAACATGGCCATGATTGATCAATTTATTTTAGGGAGGAGAGTTCAATATATTTTCATTGGGCCCAAAGTCCCTGGCACCGGATTATATAATTTAAACAAGGCCCCTCTTTCAATCTTATCTAAATGCCACTCGCATTGTTTCATTAACCTCTATTTGAACCAATGGACTATAAATTAAAAATACATTGTTGGCAAGCATGGAACAGGATTGGCGGCTTTGTGTTCATATGATGTAGTGCCTACAAGCTGCAGACTCTGGTATCCACTTCACGAGCGTGAGTGCAATACTTGTCTATGCTTTTCAGTCTGACAAAGTAAAGAGTTTCATCTACTGTAGACAAGGTCATGTTTTCACACAACAGACACTATTTATATTCTTAAATCTACTGTTCATGAATAGTCAATTAATAATAGCCAACACTCATTCGTAACATCTATTCCACCAAAAGGTTCAGTAAGGGATGTTCAGTCACACACCTACTCTGGTGGGGAAGATGTCCTCATTGTTGATTAGTGTCTCAATCCAGTCCATAAGCAGGTTCATGTACTTCAGAGCTGGAAGCTTGGTGGGCTTCTTATATTCGCCCCCATCCTGCCACCGATATTCGTAACGAAGACCCCCGGACATGATAGGGCAGGTGCGCTCTGTGCAGAACTCGCTGACCGTACCGTAGATCAGGTTGATGCGGTTGAAGAAGTCTACTACGTGCACGGCAATCCAGTCGTTGATGCTCTCCCCCTCCGGTAGCTGAACCACCTTCCTCAAGTCCAGACCCGATTTAAGAGACGCCTGGGCTTTCTTGTACAGCTCAAATCGTTGGGTTCCGGGTTCAAACCTCTTCCGAGGCCTGAACGTTTTATCTTTACTAAACACTTGTCCGAGACACAAAGCCATAGTGTCTTAATCGTGGACTTGAAGTTGAGGAATCTTTATAGTGTATGGTTTAAGGGTGTGTGTGTTATCTGTGAGCATTTGTGTGGTTCCTGCAATTAAATTAGTCTGGTCTCATTTGATCAAATTCCACCAACTTTTTAAGTTGAACTGTTTAGTGACAATGGATCCCAAAAAGGAACGACTCTGAAACAAACAAAAAAGTTCAGAACAGGTCAGATGCTTTGTTTATTCACATCCACTCTGTGCCCAATTGATCAACATGTCAGATTGAGGCAATACCACTGGATCTGGAAACAATAACTGAAAAGTAAGAACACTGCCATTTTCATTTAGGCAAATAAACACAATCTGCTCAGAAAATTGGACCAACCAAAAGAGGGCAAAACAAACTATGGAAGTGAATGAGATTTCATACTGCATATCTAGCTCTGTGTGTTTTGTTATACACCACAGGCATCTGGTCCTGAAAATAGACATCATGTGATGAATTTGTGAAATCAGATTAGCAGAAACATTTAAAGGGAATTGAGTGAATGGGAGACTCTCAGAAGGCCAGAAGCAGAATGCCTCTTAGATCACACAGTGAGCACTATTTCAAGACATAGCACTATTTCGAACAACCATGGTGTAAATTATCTGAGCAGGGCCTAATGTATGAAGGTAAATTAGGTTCAAAAGGATTTGCAAGGGTAAAAGTGGATGTAAACCCGGAATATAGGCCTAGAATTGTATCTTCGAAACCAGATTTTTAAAAGGGAGGAAAATATTTTTATGCTTGCACCTTTTTTCTGTGAGCTTAGCACACTATCTCTATAATTATTTTCATTCATCAATCACACTTTTGGCCTTTTTTCATTGCCATTGGGTGCAACTTTCTTTTCGTGTTGCCCAAAAAAATCTAACCAGAAATTGCTATTGGCCCTTTGAAATGTCGCTACAAATTGCTAGATTACGTGATGACGTCATATATTGCGTCTACCTTTGTTGCATGTTATCATATTGCATATTATTGCATATGTTGCATGCAGTAGCGAACCGTGACTCTTAAACCTTGGCCCTCTGAAACCAATTACTCGTCTGAAAAAAATACGATACAGCGCGCACACAGCATTAGGCCTACATGAAATTGTGTTGGTCACTACGCACTATTTGAGCCAGCCTTTGCGGCACTAGGCGCGTTCGACATGGACTGCGGCTGCATTAAACGACCGGCGAGAGTAGCTGCTTGCAGTCGGGGAGGAGTTGAAAATAGGTGCGTTCGACATGGACTGCGGCTGCATGAAACGACCGGCGAGAGTAGCCGCTTGCAGTCGGGGAGGAGTTGAAAATGGCTCTGTGAAGTTGGACATTCCAGCTTCTCGTGGTTTGCTGCGTTGATGTCAGTCATGGCCGATCAAGCGCTGTTTGCTTACGTTACTTTATTTATAATTAAACTTAGTCTTTCCGTTAGTAGAAGAGGTGACCCAAAACCCTTTCTTCAACAAATATTTTATTCAAGCAAATTGTTTGGTCCGGATTTGAGCATTGGCGAAACTGAAGGTGTCAGAACAATTACAAAACAAGCGTCAAAGTTGTCGTGTGTGAGTCTGGCCAATCATGAAATAGCTGTGTCGTCATTTGAAGCCGTGCAGTTGCTCTTGAGAAAATGCGCTCGGCTACACTGCTGGCAGTTCTCGAATCGATCTCACGGTACTTTGATGGCTACGTCACAGTGACCTAGCCTCGGCGCCGTCTCAAGTCGGACAAAAAGTCTAACCAGAATTCACAGTTTCAAGTCAGCCGCCTGCAGCCGGCTGCAGCGCTGCATGAAGCGAGGTCATGTCGAATGCACCTTATTCTGACACCTTCAGTTTCGCCAATGCTCAAATCCGGACCAAACAATTTGATTGAATAAAACATTTGTTGAAGAAAGGGTTTTGGGCCACCTCTTCTACTAACGGAAAGACAACGTTTAATTATAAATAAAGTAACGTAAGCAAACAGCGCTTGATCGGCCATGACTGACATCAACGCAGCAAACCACGAGAAGCTGGAATGTCCAACTTCACAGAGCCGTTTTCAACTCCTCCCCGACTGCAAGCGGCTACTCTCGCCGGTCGTTTCATGCAGCCGCAGTCCATGTCGAACGCACCTAATGATATAAATATATAAAGGGCTGCCAATTTTTCCAAAAACCTTGGAGGGAGATTTGGTGTGGTGCACCCCATTTTTTCATTATTTGATGTCGAAATGCTTATCCAAACAATGCCAATTGTGGCACTGCACTCCGTTAGATTATAAAGAGGACATATGCTGAATATGAACTTTGCAGAGTGCCCGGTTCTTAAGATTATCGTGGGAAACTAAACCCATTCTAATTTGTACACAAACACACACACAGAGATTCCTATCATCATTAGAGAGATACAATATTGACTGTGGCCGAGCATAAGAGTAACCATAACATCAGCCCTCATGGACAAAGCTGCAGGCTTTTATTGTTCATGTTAATGACACAGGGAACACAGTGAATAAATAACATTAGCGATTAGCCACCTGCTAGATAAAGCGAAGATCATTGCAGCATCCTGAATTTAATTAGGGATTTAAAACCCTTTGAATGGGTTTGACATTCTCTCTTGAGTAGTAAATGCTCCACACAAACATGCAAGTGCATTTCTGTCTTCTGAAAAACTAAAACAAATTAACACTAATGTGAAAATGTTTAAGGGTATAGGTCTAATTATAACTGAAAGGTTATTTAGTATGGTTTCAAATGTTACTAGACAGTGGGAAAGGTTGAACAACTTAAAGGGATAAATGGGGGAGGGAGCTGGGTCTCTAAAGCTCTGTAAGAGCTACAACTACAAATTCTCAGTCACACATAGGCCTACCACACAAACAGTAGCTAAAGAATGAGGCACTGCAATTTCTGGATCGGAAACTGCGGCTGCCATCACTTCCAAGTTACTCTTAGTGGTGGTGGTGATGTGAGACTGCTGTATATCCGCATTTGTGTCACATGTCCCATTTCAACCAACTACTCTCAACTCTTCCTGGACTTGTTTCTCTAAAGCATGTGTGGTTAAACCCTTCAGATTTATGTTCCCATGTGAAGAGACGTAGACATAGACAAGCTGTTTTATCCTAGTTTTCACCTCTGGAGGGTTGGGTATGTGTGTGTTTGCGAGTGGTGGGATGTATGTGTGTGTGTGTGTCGTGGGGTGTGGGTGAGTGACTTAAAAAATCTTAATGTAAAGCAAGATCTTATTAAAACTAAGCAGTCAATTCTGCTGTTGCTGTGTTACAAAATCCAGAGGTAATTTGCAAAACTCACATATAGATAGTATGTGGCAAAATGTATTTTCCTTTCATTACTAGAATTTTGTCCCCACTACTTCAGGTCCCCACAATGTCAATCTGAAGCATGTCTGATCACGCACTGGCATGGCCAACTGGAAAGCATACTTTTGTATTTTTTGACATAGCATGCATACTTTCATACTATGGAATTTCCTCACTGGGGAGTTACAATAGCTCTTTAAGCATCCTACACAAAAGAGGAGGAGGGGAAAAAATGTACTTATACAAACAAAACAGCACCAGAATTGTGCAACAAAGTAAGAAAATAGTATTCTTCACCATTACCTGGCTAGGATCCCAGAGTGGAGGGCTTGGAATTCTGTGGAAAGTCGTGGGAACGCCAAAGAGAATCTCTCTTTTGCTGCCCTTGACTTTAAAATCCCTGAAGATTACAATAAAAGCAGATCTGTTCACTTAGTTGCTCTGTAAGCTCCCTCCCAGTAAGACAGACGTAAAGGCTCCAACTTCACCAACCAACACTGCATAGGCTCAAAAAGTGAAGGAAAAAAGTTGTTTGGCTTCTCTTCCTGTAAATGATGTCACATCCTGACTTTGTCTGGTAGGCCCCTCTAGTCTCTGTGTGTCTATCTGTAACTGTCTATGTGCGTGTGGGTGGGTGGGTGTGTACTTGAAGGACCTATAATTCTACAGAGGAGGTTCCTCTAGGGGCGGGAACATTTTACCCCAGATCCTTACTACCACTCCTTTTTCTCTCATTTTCTCTATAAGAAAGGGTGTCGACTGCCTCATCTTAACAAGGCATTGTAGACATTGTTAAGCAAAACAACCCCTTATATTATCCATAAAAAGCCATTGCAGGAACAGACACTGTTACTGAAAAAAACCCTGGGTTATTGTCTTTGTCTTCCTCATGGTTTGTTACTTATCTTAAGAGTACAGCCCGACTATTGTGAGGCTAATTATAGCATTTCCACAACAAACATGACCAATTTTAACCAACAAAAAGTGAGGGCAATATAGGATTTTAAATTCCAGAAAACAAACAACAGCGTGCAAATAATCAAACTATTCATGGTATAAAACATTGAAAGATGGAATCTATTGCAGTGATGAGGGACGTCCTTGTTCGTTCTCCAACATCCACGTGGATAACGTTTATGTCAATATATTGTCTATTCTTCTCCATGGCTACTGAACCTGGACTGTTAGCTGACATCCAGTTGACATTATAGCAGTAAATCCCATCTGTACCTTTGAGATAAAGCAGTACTGACCCTGGATGGAGAATGATAAACAGGGAGTCTGGTGGGGCAAAAGCAGGCCACAAATTCCCAGGAACGTGTATGCTGGTATGGGACCGCCTCTATTATAGTCAAATAAATTAATAAAAGGTTTTAAGCACCACTCAAAATACACGAGTACCTACGGAATAAGTACATAATAATGATAAATTAAACAACCAAAATAGATGAAACAAACAAACAAACACAAAAAAACATTGGAAAAAATAGTGTAGTATGAGAACTTCTTATGAACATTAGCGTCCTAAAACAGCAAGAATAGAATGGCACCATTTGTAATAATAATACTCATTGCACTATTCCCTTTGGGGGATCTTGATCTGCAAACTGACAGAATGGTTGAGGGCTGGTTTGAATCTACCAATGTTATGCCATCTGCTGGACAGACATTTTTACTACACCAAACTTTGTTTTCTTTATTCCTTCAACGTTAAAAGGGTAACTTCATATCCCAATCTCAGTTTTGGCCTGCCCCTTCATGTAAAAACCAAAAATGTATCGTAAAATTGTTCATGAATGTTCATTTAGGGGCTTCATTAAACACTCAGTGATACATGAACACAGCCAATAATCATAATCATACCTCATAGCCTGGATTTACCTCCAAATAATCAAAAAACAGTTTTGCTAAGAATTGTCAGAATTAAGACCATGATTGAAGATTTTTTTTTACAGCATGACACACACTTTGTTCACATTGTCCAATGAAGAAATTCAATATCTGCATTTTCCACATCCATGAGCAGTGGGCGGCCTTTTCAGTTGCGCCAGGGGACCAATTCCAAGTGGTCATGCCTATGTCTTGGTCAAGGACAGGGAAAGAGAGCAATCTATTCTATTATGCATGTTTTTGTGTGTTAGGAGGATTAGAACATGCCCCAAAAGCCAACAGTGCAGGAATCGAACCATCGCCTTCATGCAAAGCACCATGTGGATTGATGAGTGGAGAATTAACCATGGGGATTTTAACACACATACACACACAAGAGTTGTGTTTACACTTAGTGTTTCCCCCCCCAAAAAGTAATTCCAATCTTATTGTCCAATTTTGGTGAAAGGAATTTTATCCATCCAATCTTTTTTTTAAATGAATATAAATCCATTTCTCAGTTGCATGTGCATGAAGCTGAAAAAAGAAAGAAAGTGTTACTTTAAGCATTACAATTCGTGATCAGCATTGAGATTAGGCTGTTGAAGTTTTCATTAGTTCTCCATTGCTAACGAAATGTGTCGCTTTCATGTGCTGAAAGGGTAATTTTTCAAAAGGGCAAATAGATTTTTTTTGGCAGCGTCGCTAAAAAGGTGTCTTCAACTTGGGTAAACATTGTAGAACATTTCTAAAGTGACATTCGATAAGTTCCAGAAGTGCTGTGACCTGTGCCACCACCAGTCAATATCACCGAATAGTTTGGATAAATTGGCATACGTTTTTCAACATAAAATATTTTTTTTCTTCACTACAATCCATTATGCAAAGAATTTCCCTCTTAAACACAATATGCTATTCCCTGCGTAATGTTAGGCTCTTCTCCAAAAGACAACTCCACCTTTTCCTAACCGACCTCCATCATCCAGGTTCACCAGGAGGAGCTAGCAAAACACATGGTTGGAGAAAAGGAACACGGAGGCACGGAAAGGTTCACGTTTGAACCATTCTATATTTAAACGTTTTGATACAGGTTGGTAAATGTGAACTATTTACTACATTTATAGAGAAGGGATATTGTGCCTTTTTTTTATAGTGAGCGCACAAGATTGAAGCCGTGCTTTTAGTTTGCGTGATCAACGGTAGGTAACGCTTATACTTCTATAGGCGTTAACGGGCTTGTTTGAAAGTGTCGATCAAAACATGCATAACTACTGCACTATTATTTCACTTCAACTTGATTTGGAACCTCAGAGTTCTCCCACAATTAGTACAAACTTAAGCTCTGCCCGAGGACGCTAGAAGTTACTGTGTCATCATTGTTCTTCTACCGTTATTGTTTTTCGTTTTTTTTAATGAACAAGTTGATAGTCTTTTGAAATATTACAGTATATTGGTTTTCGTGTTGGTTCTGAAATTCGCACTCTTGCTATTGGGTGTCCATTGCAAGGTAGAGGGAAGTAGGCTGCCGCAAAGACCTTCCAACAATACCCTATTCTGACAAGCTAACAAGCTTAGTCTACCTGCCCTCTATAAGGGCTTTTGACGCCTATCCCTAATAAGGTTCCTTTTACCTGAATCCTTTATTATCATTTGAATGGATGGTAGTTTGATTATAAATGCCTTAAGGTCTTGTGTATACATGCTACATATTTTGGAAACATGTTTTAGACCCATGCAAAAGTGTCTCAAGGTGACAGGCTCAGTTGTTTGGAAGTTAAAGCAAACATGAAGGATTGACTGTTTACATACTCAATATACAGGTTAACTCTTGGTCAGTGCCTCGTGTCAGTGGCTTCTGAAGTATCTTTGTAAGTAACTGTAAATTGTCGTAGTTTATGCTAGACTGTGTAACCCGAAGCTGCATAAAGACCCAAAATAACAGAATTCATATCAAACATGGGTCATGAGATTGTCTATAGCGCAGGTGCTCCTGTGCCATAGATTCTGCAGAAAACTAGGGTGTGCAGGTTCACCTCCGGGTACAAGTATTCACTTTGGCCTATCTGATCAGGCAGTTAAGTATTACTGATGGCATACTTGTTGAAATTCTGTCATTGAAGAGGATGAAGTGGGTTTGTGAAGACATGACAGTTGGCACCTGTCAGATTCATAAAGAGCTGATATTGTTGACTCAAAATCTCCCAACAGGGTCGCAGTGTATTGGTCATGGTGTACCAGACAGGCAATCCATTAACTCTGTGCCCTGTCACCCAGGAAAGCTTAGACGTTAGCTTAATTTGAGTCACTACATTTGGGTTTTCCTTCTTATCTGCTGGCATACCCAGCAGCAGGATAGTGCAGAGCCATCAAGAATGGACAAGGCAACTTAAAAAATCAGCTGACGTGTTATAAATTGTCCCGTGATATGCAGGAGACATTCCTGGGAAAACTCAAACAAAATTCGAATCAACTGCATATTTCGGTGGACAGTTCTAGATATGGAGCCCAAATTTGAAAGGTTTGTGAGAGAGTGAGACCAGTGTTGAGTGTAAAGTGTAAAGTGTAAAGATTAATGCAGACAGCCCTGTATAGTCTGTCTGCTCCTAAAGGTCAGAACTGTACTACAGAACACCCGTATGTGCAGTCATGCATAAGCACGTTGGTTGTTTTAGGCTAGACCCACCACATTCAAGTACTGATTTAGAAGTTGTTTTGAATTTTTTATTTAATATTTAATTTCTTGTAAATATGCTGTGAGAATGTGCCTATGCCAGGGGTTACCTGGAAAGGGTTTGTTTAGTTCGATAAGCACAGAGTGGGTGATGTTTGTACAAATTCTTATCCCATGATGCAAAAACCAGTTCTGAAACAAGTTGCTTGTAAGTTTTGCTGGCTTGAATAACAGTTTTTGTCTGTAAAAAAAACCTCATACATACTATTGTGTGACTCCACAGTCAATATATTTTTTTAATTTTTGTTCTGTATTCAACCTTTTAGATTTGATATGATGCGATGGCTGATATTGTGATCCCGCCCTTGGGTAACGCAGCTGTCAAATAGGTCCGGGCATTAGATTTTTACCTCTGGTGCGTTCTGCAAAGTCTGCCAAGGAGTAGACTTTACAAGTCATGGGTGGGGCAGGGGGAGAAAGATTGACTGATTAGAGCAGTGCTGCTTCTCCAAAATGGCTTCTTCATTAGCAATTTCTTACACTATTTCCAAAACGGTATGCCATCCATGTAAATTGCAAGGGCTTCCATTGCATAATTGTTCAGGCGATTCGCGATCCGAGAGGTTACGTCACTCGTCTATCGTTATACTCAGGCTCAGCAGAGGATTCTTTTATATAGCAACATTTGAAACTAACCGGAGTAAAGCTCTGGGTGGGTCGCTCATAAGAGACAGGGATTATCCATTAAAGACTCATAACTCCATACTGTATTAAGCCCCCTTCTAAGACAATATACATTCAGTTAATGCTGTCAGCGTCTCAAATTGTAATATTAAGACTATTTGGGGCATGAAAATGCCTTTCTCAATGGGGAGCACTTCAATACACTAACTTCCTTTTGTGGAATGTTGTGATCTGCCAAATGGGCAAATGGGGACCATTTAGCCGAAATACTTGGTGAGTGAACCCCCTTAATGTCATTAGCAGAACAGCATGTAGGCCAATAATGTCCCCAAATTATTAAGATAAAGCAATAAAATACATTTCCCCCAGTAAACACATAAGAAGTGAATGCAGTACCACAGGACTCTGGCCTTGCTGGCTGGGCACTGACACTGAGAACGTGGGACGTTACTTTATTTGAAGTGTATTGAGCTTCTGTCACACTTTAATGACTAAGAGTACTTGTTCCTTTACTTACCGTCCTTACCATACAGCAACTGGGGGTCAGATGGCTGAGCGGTTAGGGAATCGGGCTATTAATCAGAAGGTTGCCGGTTTGATTCCCTGCCGTGCGAATTATGTTGTGTCCTTGGGCAAGGCACTTCACCCTACTTGCCTCGGGGGAATGTTCCTTTAAGTACAGGGACAGGGAGCTTAAATGACTAAATGTAAATGTAACCAAAAAGGATTGTCCAGAAGTAGAAGGTGAATATAATATAAGGTTTAATTTCAGCCGTGGGGTTTGCATATAAAAAAAGAACATGGGAATAAGTTAAATCAATCTTTACATAAATGATAAGATAAAAGCTATAATAAGTATAAAGTTTAGTAGAAGTTGCCTCCAATCAACCACACCTGACCCCTCCATTTATTCCCCTCTCTGGGGACATTATTCTCCAGACCTGTAGATGGCGCTGTAAACGCTAACATAACAAAGGGTTGATTTTGGCTCCCAACATATACAGTACATACCTGAGGGACTCAACCTCCTGCCTCTATCCCCCTAACCTCTGTCTGAGGTCAATGAACCTGGCTTGCATTGTTTAGGCACACTTGAGACCCCAGACTAGGATGCACTGACAGCCACTGCTAAATCCCTGCACGCTGTTCTACACGTAATAATCCATGCTGAGCGCCTCTTCAAACTTTTTTAATTTTTGAGTAGGTGAACTTCCATCTCAACCGAGTGAATTTAGGTTGTATTAATCTCTGTATAGTTATGCTCTTCTTTTCACACAACTCTCATTCGTATTGTTGGGCTCCTGATTGGTTGCTCAATTATGCTATTAGTCTACCCACATGGTGAAGCCGGTCTTTCCAACTTCCAGAGCAATTGCGGTTCCTTGTTCTCGGCCAATGACTGTGAGGATGAAGTGCAAATTGTTTGCTAAAATGTTAGGGCATTTTATATTGTCGCTGTCTAGTTCTGAGTTTAGGTTTTGCATTTGTCTTTGGAGTCTGTTGTCAATGTAAAACAATTTGGCAGGCATTCAAATTGAAATAATCAATCAGGAAGTTTGCAAAACTCATGGCTTAAATAAACATTGTGCCTAAAAAAAACATTGTGGTTGACTATTAAAGGGAAACACTGCAGAGCTTAACTATGAAAAATGACCAGTAGGCCAAGGAAGACCACTATGTTGGGTTACCGAAGGATACTTCCTGTACCTTCCAGGCATATATGTATCCAAGTCTAGATAAACACAGTGACAAACCTCACTTTACACAGCTAAACTTGGAAAAACATTATGACGGTAGGTTACAAAAGTCTGGGAGATCTGAAACAAAGTTTTATGGAAGTAGAGAAGAGGGAAATGCACATGCTGTGCTGCATAACATTACCTGTGTAATGGACACACTTCTCTTTATGGATGACATCACTGCTGATGCCAACAACAAATCAAAGGCTGAAGTGTACATACATATTTTATCTTCTCAGACAAATCCAAATACAACACCTCTAAACTTACAACTGCCCGAGTAACCACAGAGTTTTTGATGGCCACTAAGTGGTCATTTCTTGGTCAGGCCAAGTCAATCATCCAATCTGAATAATTGAGCATGTCTTTTTTATTCTGATATGGAAGGCAAAAACCCCTGAAAGAGAGCTGGAACTGGAGAGGACAGAGTTGATTTACAGGCGGTTCTATTGAATGGAGAAAAGGACGTCTCTGGTCCATGGGTCTTCACACTTTGGTGTCATATGCGGGTAAAGATTTCCACAGACATGTGCGTGCTGTGCTTGTGTATCCATTAGCACCCACACCCTGACATAGAAGCACGCTGAAGGACAAGGGCCAGGGCATACAACAGATAGCTCCGTGCTTCAGTCACCAGGAAACGCTGGAAGCAATCACATCTCAGTATGTGGCATTCTTACCTTGCATACTTTTAAAATGTGTTTTCTTAAGGCTCTGAGATCTTGAGCGCCCTAGTAGCTTGCTGTCTTTTAATTTTTCTCTCTGACCATTTTGTGTCAGTGCTTCTGCACCGTTAAAAAGTTAGTAACTCAGACTTTTACATGTTAAGGATCCATGCAGATTGACATGATGATGTGTTCTGTCATGTTAAACCACTTTCGCATATTTTCACTGCATACTTTTGTTAACCTCCTGAATGCCCCCTTGACTGCCATTCATTCAATGAAGTTCCAGACTTTGCAAATTTGAGTCACCTTGTAGGAATTTCAATACCATATTTACAAGTAACAGGGTTGACCGATTGTGTAATGCATTTACTTGTACAGTATTTGTCAACCCTGAAAAAGTAACAGTGTTGATGATTACTGTAACTTGGTTGACAGTCCCAGGGTTGACTTAATTTTTTATTCAACCATTCTTGTATCATATAGGGTCTGGTAAAGCTCGGTCAGTGATAGAGCATTTGACTGCATATCAAGAGGTTGCATGTTAAAATCCCCCTCCTGTACTGTACATCACATTTGATCTGCAAAAGGAATGCTTTATGACATTTTTATCACCCATTTGCATATAACTTCTTACAAATCTGTATCTTAGTTATTCCCAATTCCAAATATTTTGCCTGCCCTCAGCGAGCACGCAAAGTTAGCAGCACAGACTCACATAATCAAAATGTTCTCCATCCCGCATTACTACTCTTCCACAGATTTGTTGTGACCTCACTTCATTCGTTCACTTTGGATGAGTGTATGGAATGCCGAGCGCCTTTTGTACACTCCATTGTTTCCTTTAACGGACTCATCCTTCCCTACTCACTTTGACTCCTGTGCTTTTGATGTTTGTGAGAAGGAACAATGCGGTCACACCTGGGGATTACTTAAAATATAGATATATAAAGCTGGTGGCATAAACATGCTCTAATTTCAGGAGGCGTGTTTTGGTATTGCTGGAGAGAGATGGAGAGTGAGAGAACTGCCTGCCATAAACACACACTCCTCTCCACCCGTGTCCCCCGGACTATACTGTGGCAACCGGTAAAACCAGCCCTTATTAGGTACGATATAATGGCAAAACATAAACACATAAACAATGAGACGTCACTCCACTCACCTTCAAGAGTTTTTTTGTGGGTTGGAAATGCTAACAAGAATTAAAGTAAGAATTAAAGTTAAAGAATTTAAATTAAGTCAGAATAAACTATTTTGGGCGTGTACTTGCAGAACAGCACCTAGAGTGGTATTAGTATAAGGTATTACTCAGGACTCATTGTCCTGCTGCCGCCAGCTATTACGTTTCACAACCAGCCTTAAGTAAACAATAACATGATATGCAAATGATACCATGCATCACACCAACTGCCATCGACTTTTTCAACTGTTCCAAATGCGGTCGTTTCCTAGGGAAGTGTTTTGTCGCTTGATGACACACTTAATTTTTTGTGTTCTGCAGATGTTTTTGTCAGTGTCAGATGACCAATGCCATGCATATTATCTTGTATTGACATGAATTGTCTGTATCCAGAAAGAGGATAAATAGATGTTAGCTTTGCTTTATTGGTGTTGGCTTAGTAGAGAGTCGGTTGGTAGCCTAACAATGGCCCCCTTCATGAGAACAGTGTCGCCACTGATTTCTCGCTCGGTGCCTGGGTGAATAATATCATCGACCAGCCCCCTGAGAAAATGTACAGGGTCAATGCTGTAGTCTGGTGTATGTACCCTGGTGGAGTAGCAGGAGCAACTCCCTTCTGTGCGACGAGTGCAGTGGTTTCAAAGCAACAACTCACCAAGCACTTCCTCAATTTTACCCACACTTAAGTTTGAAATAGGAAGCCAGTTCCCTCTCACAAGCATTCAACCTACTTGCACTCTTGCATGCTCAGACACATACTACTCTCCCTGGCTCTGTCTTCCTGCCTCTCTCCACCACTACCCCCTCCCCCTCTAGTTATTCATCCGCTGTGTGAGTCAGGGAGGGTGGGGCCTTGGAGAGCACCAGTACCAGTCACACAGTCCGTTTTCTATCTCACTCCCTCTGTCTTCCTATTTCTCTCCCTCCTTCTATCTCCGCTGCCTTCCTGGCATGTTCCCCTAGCAGGCTACACAGAGCTCTACCCTGCTGTGAAGGAGTTGACATTGAGACTGGCAGCCATTGGCGTGCTCTGACAAGAAAGAAGAACTGCAACCGAGACAGAAAGGTAAGTCAGTCTACTGTACCTAACTCAAGTTCTCTGGAAACTCACCCCCTGCCACATCCTGCTACTTGTTGAGCTAGCGGTTCTAATCTTCTGGGTTTGTCCCTCGGTGGATACAGGGATAGAATTAGTCCTATTCTAAATATTTAGGTTGGGGAGTAAGAAGGAGGGGGGTTAAAGTTCCCTGCAGACTATCAGGTAAAAATGGATGCTTGACGGTCTGTCTTTGTCTCATGGGATCTTGGCCGTTTTTTGTCTTCTTTTTTCTCGTGTGTTCGTTCATCATTAACTCCAGCCTTGTAAGTAAGGGCACTCTTTTAAATTCCATGATTCATTGACAGGACCCCCGTAACAAACGCTTGTTAGATGTTCCCCACCCTTTCCTCTGTGAAACCTTACCCTGGGAGGGTTAATAGAGCAACTTCGTCATCATGGTGTCTGGTGTGTTTTGGTTTAGTGCATAGGGGTGGCCAGGAGCACTTTTAGAGGTTTCTTGAGATATAGGTGAAAGAACCCAAATTCAAAGTCCCCAAGACCAAACGGACCCACAATCTTACATACTTTTCAGGTTTTTAGTGTCTGGAGTGTTTACAGGGAGGATGCAGATGAATAGAGATACTGTAGTTGATCACATGGGTGGCCTGTTGCTTCGATAGGGCGGGGGAAGGGCAAAGGGTAGGGAGTTAACTTTTCAGTCGTTTCCTGCACAGTTTGAAACTGTATTGTGAAATACTGTATGTACATGAACGAATGATGGCTTCTTGATTGAGTAGATCACTACTCAAGTTGCACTATATTATTTCATTTTAACACATTTGAGGGAGAGCAGTTCATGGATATTGTGACATTCTCAACATGGTGATGAGAGGAGGCATCTTCCTGGGTCTGCCCGAGAACAACTGTTGCTGACTTAGTAGTCACAACACAATAAGGAAATTCCTCTGATTGTCTTGCCCAGTGACTTTCCAAATGTTTTGATAGAATTATACTCATAAGTTGACATATTTTTAAGATAAGTCTGTGGAAGTGTGCCATTTATTATAGAGTTTACGTAGCTCAAACTTGAGTACTGTGGTAATATGGATTATTTGTGTGAAGACAATTTATGCAATGAGAAACAATCATAATCCTAGAACGTATACTTTTAAGTCATGTTGGATGGTTTTGTTGGGATGGAATGGGACGGCATCCATGTTGTTTTCCATAATCTATTTTTAGTTGTGGTTGTTTTGAGTTTGACCACCGTTTCCATAATTACAACCAGAGAGGGTCCCCTGATGTTTAACATAAGTAGTTTTTTTCACACAGCTGAGACTTCCATCAGACAGCTGTTGTTCTCTGTCACTGGCTTTCTTTTTCTCCTCTCTGGTCTCCCTTTCCCTGGTGCATTGGGATGAGGATGACAGGATGTGCAATGCAGTGTTTTCCTTCCCCTGGTTAGGATCATCTTAATCACAAGACTAGCCTCCTGACACACACACACACACTACCTACCGTTTCCCTACAAGCAACTTCTATGTGCACAATTGAGACCTTGACAAAGTATTTTTTCAGTTTACCAATGTAGTTTGCATAACCTTAGGTTTAGAATACAACTTATTTGTCCCATAAGTACATGCTAAAGATTTATGTGCGCCCAAAATGCTGACATGGTTAACTGTGCTTTCCCCTCCCTTGAGACTAATCAAAGTGTCCTCTTTAAGAAGCCTCAGAACTTTCCCTCTTATGAATTACCTCGCTTGGGTTTATGTTGACCTTCTCTGGTGTTACACTTACATTTAGGATGAATTGTACAATGTAAATACATTAATATATATTAAAATAAATATTACAAAACAACTTTTTGAATTTTGTTCACAGATTCCACCCACTTTGATTGGTTGGGTCTGTTAGCACACACAAGTTTGTGGGTATCGACTCACATTGCTCAGCAATGTCTGCACGATCACACATGGAATCGAAACAATGGCAGCTGAACTTGATACCCCCTCCTGTTGTTATATGTGCCACTCGAGATCTAGGTCACCAAACTGAAAGTCATCTCACCAGGTAGAGGAATGTCCCAATCTCTAAGATCATGTGACCAAAATCAAAAGAAGCCTGAGGGTCCACTTTTATAGGCTGATATTGCTTAAGGTCAAAAGGAAGCTTTTGCAAAGGAAGTGTCGTAAACAAATACTGTAGGTAGACCAATGGTGTAATTTAAGAAATCATTGGAGTTTGACAATATTTGGCAGTACTTTACAATGTCATAGTATTTTGCAAAAATGTCAGAACCGTTTAACACTTAGGCTAACCTAGACACATCCAAAGAGATATTTTGGGTATATTCTGCTTTATCGGTTAGTGACAGTTTTGGAGAGAGAGGGGAATGGCAAGGGAGAAGTAGAGGGGATGACATGCATAAAATACCTGGGCTGGTGCTGTAAGGCCTCAGCCCATGTAGTATGGGCCTTGTCCTAGACCCATCTAACACTAGGTTTGGATCTTGCCCTACTTTTGGCCAAAACTGAACAAGAATTCAGGGCAATACAACGCAGTGAAGTGCATTGGTTAGTGCCTACTGAATTCATACTATTGCTCTGAAGAATAATTTATTGATTGAACTGGGATTTAGGGGAATTCTTCTTTATTTAGAGGAAAGGTTGCCATTGTTGGGAAATGCCCCTCCCACTCATTAGGCTATGCAAATAACTTTGCTGGAGGCCATAAATGTCTTGTCTCTTTGTTCCTATCATTGCACAAAACTGTAAATTGTTTATGGATCAGTTTGACCAGGTATCTCTTATAAAATTATAACATTATTGTGTTCTGTTTTTGATCCTTTAACCATGACTTTGGGGTTGTCTATTTGATCTTTCTGTTTTCACTCTGAGAAATTATGACATTTGTGTGGACAAATCCTGTATCTTTCTGTGCATGTTTGACTTTGCTATCTCTAAATTAAGGTTTAACGATGGTTCCATTGGGTTATCTCTGTTGGTAGACATTTACCTTGGGTCATGGTGTGATGCAATATTATTATTGCATTATAATACCTTTGCTTAGAAAAGTGGTGGTAGACCATTGATTTGTCTCCATTTTACTCATCATCATCTGAGGATGCTTTCTCCATGCCCCTGTCTTTCTCTTCACTTCTTCTTGGCTTAGTTTTTTAGATGCATTTGATTTGATACTACTCTAACCCAAAATGAAGTCTCAACTACACCTCTCCCAGTGCATTATGTAGACAAGCAAGGTGTAAAACTGTCTTATTCCCAATTGTGTTGCTGTTGTTTTATGATCCGTTGTATGGTTTATGAAATATTCTCATTTTTATGGTAACATTGGTCCCCTTGAAATCAATGGATGGAATTTAGAGGAGTTAAGCGTGGTGGTAGGTCTAATCGCCACACATTTTAAATACTGCCACCACTGCTACAGTATTTAGTTCACATATACCGGGGCTTGAAATTGCGACCATTTTGGTTGCATATGCTTCCAAGATTGTGTCTGTGCTACCTCAAAATAAATTTGGGAGCATTTGTGCAAGTGCAAATAGGCCTAATCGTTATGGTGCGACCTCGCTAATTAGCCTATTACACATGTGCCTGCTGTGAGCTGATACAGTGACTGGTCCACCGTTCTATCCAACGTTATATAACCAATTCAACTTAATCTTTACGTTCTAAACTTTAAATGCAGATTTTAGATTGGTTAATATTAGCCTCCTTGTCACTAGTACGCACCGCTGTCATGTGACAAGGAGCTAAATAGGGCGCAAAATAAATCAATAACATGAAAATTGTAGTTGCTCAAATATTCGGTTGGTGCTCCTAAATGTTTGTGAGGGAGCACCAGTGCTACCAAGTAAAAAGGTTAATTTCAAGCCCTGTATAGTATAACTACATCAGTGTTTCCTCTAGGATTTATTTTAGCAGTGGGGGCAGGTCTGTCCGATGTCGTTAGCAATGCTAGCTAACGTTAGTTTGCTACCTGTATATAACATTTCACTGGGTCTTGCAGCTGATTGAGTTACTGAAATTATTATGAAATGTTATGTTCTACTAATATAACCATTTGCCTACTTTAGAAAGTCACTGTATTTCCAAGCCCTGATAGTGTAACTGAGACGACGTGAAGCTAGAATAAGTAATTTGTCGACATTTACTCTAAGCCTACAATACAGAATTTGCACTAAAGTTAAAGGCTTTTAAATTGTCCAAACAATCAAAACCTTACCCCATGATAGAAGAGGGGCAAACTGGAAAGTGTATCTATTAATATTAGCCAAATGTGTTGGGATTGCAGTTATTTGATTATGGGTTACATTTGAGCAACAATGGTCATAAAGTGAAATTAAAATAATATTTATAACATTGCAAATGAATTAAATCAATTTCAAGGCAAAAGGTTTTCAATCTTACCTACTCTACCATAACTATTGGCGAGAGAAAAAGAGAAACTAGAGACAAACAGTCTACCTTCCCCTTCAAACACAACCATCATCTGTAATCAGACATTATCAGACCACATCTTACTTCACATACATGAGTACAAATGCAACAGGATGTCACACAATGAGGTACGAGAAGCGCTCTGGATAAGAGTGTCTGCTTAATGACTAAATTAGAAACATATAGCAAAGACTTGTCCAGCAACTCCTGTCTCTAGCATATAAGAGGTGGGGGTAGAACATGGAACCCCATTTAGCGGCCCGCGGGCCAAATCCGGCCCGCAAGAGCCAAATGTCCGGCCCGCGCTGACCCAGCGCATTCACATTCACAAAAAATAAAAATAATAATAATAAAATTTGCGCGGTCTGCTATATTTTGCCCTCAGCCCGCACCGTCCACTTGATCGTTGATGTTACTGCGTGCATACGTAATGACGTGCTTCGCGGGTTTTTAACTTCACTAGCGTCACACGCCAGAGAGTAGTCGCCGCTGCTGTCACTTTCCCTCTATCCGTCTGTCATCTCAGGGACTTACAACTTTCTCAAAAATCAACGGATTGAAAATCGATGAAATAAACAACATGTCATTTGTCAAGAAAAGGAAGGTCGACCTGGAGAACCGCCAGTTTAAAACGGAATGGACCGATTGCTTTTTTTTACCGGACCATGCCAACTCAAAGCCGACATGCTTAATATGCATGCAGACCGTGGCTGTCATTAAATCTGACAACCTGAAGCGGCACTTTAACTGTTCGCATGCTGCCAGCTTTAATGGAAGTTTCCCCGAAACATCTGAGCAACGCAAACAAAAGATTGCAAGCTTGTTGGCATCATACAAGCGGTCAGTTTCAACAATATGCAAAACGGCATCGGCACAAGAGAGCGCAACAGCTGCCTCATTACATGTTTCCTGGACGCTTGCTAAAGCTAAGAAGCCCTTTGCTGATGCAGAGTTGATTAAACAATGTGCAATTCACATGGCGGGTGAAGTCTTAAATCAAGAGGAAGAAATCAAAACAAAATTTGTGGAGCTATTAAAGCAGGTGCCGCTGTCGGCAAGCACAGCATCCAGAAGAGTGGAGGTTTTAGCGGAGGATTGCTTTTCCAGTCTACTCACCGATCTGAAGAAAGCCGAAGCCGGCATATCACTAGCCATCGACTCATCTTACAATAGTTAATACTTATAAACAAGGCTGAACATAATATAGTCTGAAGCAAGCTACGTCTCCTCCTCCTCATTCCTTGCATTTTCATCGATGCACCATTCCTGGATGGTATTTAAACCTAATTGATCTAGCCCTCCTGCATTATCGCTAAAACAGTAATTATGATTAAAGCTAAATTTGCACATGAAAATGGCGAATTAGAAAAATTAAATGACACTTCGGCCCTTGGCATGGCATGCTTGACCAAATTTGGCCCTCTGGAAAAACTAATTGGGGAACCCTGGGGTAGAATGTCTCCCAGTCAAGTCTCAACAACATCCCTGCCACCTAGACTTCCTGTATTTAGTTGTAGCTTTCATTTGATCGCATTTAGGTACCCAAACCAACTTCTCGGCTGTATATAGCTACTGTTAGAAGTGTTGGAGCTTGGTTTGACTGCTGTCTTATCCATGATTAGTGGTTTTATTAGCAGTGTTTTCTACATACTGAGCCAAGTGACCTTTTTCTTTGTCCCAGTTGCCTTTACTCCTCTGACACATTCCAGCCCACTGTATTATTATCTTTTAATGGTGTTGGCTTAGGGTTGGTGCTAATGTACTCTTAGGGACGGGAAACCTCTGACACGGTAGATAGTAGCTTTTCTAATCTGTTCACCTTGCTCTATAGTGCAGGGTTTCCAGCAGCACTTTTCCGTTAAGGCAGCCAACTAAGCAACACTTTAACTCACGCACACTATTTGCCCCCCAAAATTGCAGGTTTAGTACTGTTTAAAGTTTAAATAATTAATACAGTAAGATTTGGTCAAGACAGGTACCACGCTTCCACACACTACCGCACAAATCTATTTCCACACTCATCTTCAGAGTACAGTGTTCCTTTCCAGTAAAAACATGTCTACTGTCAGGAATGTCTACATCTACCACATACAGTTAAACCTGACTGGAGACAAATAGTTCAGACGTAGATCAACTTCCCTTTGTTTCAATCTTGAATTGGTCTCTTCGCTCTGTCAGGATCATTTGGGTAGAGCAAGAAGAGGAGGAGTTAGTGTGTCTTGCTCTGGGCCTGTGTTGGCTTTGGTACCATCATTTGTAGTACCAAACTGAGGGGAGTGCTGCTTCTGGTCTGTGGGACGAGGTACGCTGTTGGACCTCGCTCCAGCATCAGGCCACGTCTGATGAGCAACTTGGATCTGGTTGATTGTATTCTGGGATTTCTGGGGTGGGGTTTATTGGATTAGTGATAAGCAGCCATGGCTTTGACTGCCGTACCATTTTGGTTATCAGAGACAGACCCAACCCCTGGAGACACAAAACCAACAATAAAACACCACATGAGACTGAGTGAGATTAAGACTTAATCTGGGGTTATTATTCAACATGACATCACGTTATTGTTGAATGAAGGGCCTTAAAAGAAAACACTTTCTCACATGTCTGAGTTCAAACTTCAGGCACCTGCTATAAATACAGGGCAGGTGGACCTGCAGTCTCAAACCAGATTAAAGTAGTTGCAGTTTATAGAGTTTTGTCAGTTAATATAAATCGAGGACATTGTATCAGCATTCACCATTGACTAATGAATGTGTTCCTCTACAGGTTTTTTAGCAGAACATAGAAGGGGAAGCCAGTCAAAATGTTGCAGGACATAGGCTCTCAAATCATGGAGGTATACGACTATGTCATGGCAGGAACTGGTGAGTGTTCAATATTCATACATACTGTACTTGTAACATATATATATAATTTGTATTCTCAGCAGAACCATTATGTCTGTGAGGTAACATTTTTAAACTTTTCTTTCATAGACCCGCGATTGAAGGTTTATCCAATGATGCAGAATCCAGTGTACATGTCGGCCGTATTGCTGAGCTACCTGTTCTTTGTGCTAATTGCTGGGCCGCGCTTCATGGCCAATCGCAAGCCTTTCCAACTCAAGGAAGCCATGATCATCTACAACTTCTCCCTTGTGGCATTGTCTGTCTTTATTGTTTATGAGGTGGGATACTAGGACGCTTTAAAGGATTCAAATTTAGAAGGACAATTTGGATGCAGATCAAATTTGATTCATTATTCCAGGGCATCTCTGCAGGGTTGGAGCATGTCTGTCTTAGACATGTGTACTGAGTTTGAGTTTGTCCTTTTGTCCTTTAGTTTCTGATGTCTGGCTGGGCCACCACATACACTTGGAGATGTGACCCATGCGATTATTCTGACAGCCCTCAAGGACTAAGAGTAAGTCAAGAGTCCCTGGTCACACACAAGGGCATTCCACTTCTCACCACTAATAGTGTTTTTGACCTTAAATACCCTTAATGATATCCAAAGTATATAATCTTTTAATGAGACCAACACAGATAATGCTATTTCTTCTTTCACTAGATGGTCCGAGTGGCTTGGCTGTTCTTTTTCTCCAAAATCGTTGAACTCATGGACACAGTAAGGCAACAGATTTTCAGGTTGAATAGTTTGAATATTATTCGATCTTTCTAGCTGTTTGATATGAACTGTTCTCTCCTTGGTATAGGTCTTCTTTGTGCTGAGGAAGAAGCATGGCCAGATCACCTTCCTGCACATCTTCCACCATTCCTTCATGCCTTGGACCTGGTGGTGGGGTATCAGCTATGCTCCTGGTGAGTCCACAATAGTTCTCCATATCAAAGTCGTAAAGGTCATTAATCACTTACTTATTTGGTATTCAGTAAATATTTTGCCAAGGCATGTTTGCAGTGAGTGACCAGGACCTCCCTTGTCACCCCTCAGCCTTAACCTTTCTTCTATGTGAATGTTTACCCCAGGGGGAATGGGCTCCTTCCATGCCATGGTGAATTCTGTTGTCCACGTCATCATGTACTTCTACTACGGTCTGTCAGCTTCTGGACCACGCTTCCAGAAGTTCCTCTGGTGGAAGCAGTACATGACTGCCATCCAGCTGGTAGGATTTTTCTGTGTCTGTTTACTATTAGTTTCTTGTTTCTTTAGGTCCTCCATGAAGGCCTTTGATATCTGTTCTCATGGCAATTCATTGTATAATCCTATCTGTCAGCAATTCAAATAACAGCTCTTTGTTAAATTCAGTCAAAATTTGCTTAGGATTCAACATATGGAGCTTTTGATTTACTTGGTATGTGTGTGTATGTGTGCGTGTTTACTAATCTTTCGATCTATTCCCATCCAACAGGTTCAGTTTGTCCTAGTTTCCCTCCACGTCACGCAGTATTACTTTATGGAGAGCTGTGACTACCAGGTCCCTTTGTTCATCCACCTCATTTGGGTGTACGGCACCTTCTTCTTTGTTCTGTTCTCCAACTTCTGGTACCAGGCCTACATTAAAGGCAAACGGCTGCCAAAGCTGGACAGCAAGCAAAGTCACAATGGCAAGACCAATGGATCTACTGTGGCCAGCAATGGCAAACACGCAGATAATGGCACCAGCAATGGTACCTCCCACGGCACAAGCAATGGAGTCACTCACCACGAGAATGGTGCTCTGATAGGTAAAATGAAAAAGGCGTAGGATTTCTGGAAAATAACAAACAGGATGTAGGAATGTCATAAACCTGCACTAAGCTACCAAGGATTCCAAAGAAGTTTAGGTAATTTTGTTTCCTATTGTTTTTCGATGTATGATGCAAAAAAAACATGGGGAAATGACATGGTCAATGATTTCCACAGTTGGGGGCCCATATTTTGTTTTGATCAGTTTCCTGTTTCATTTCAAACTCAGACAACTAATTATGGAACATGTTTAATATATAAAAAAACATGTAATGACCTAATGTAACATCACAGATGTTGCCTAGGACCGCATGGTTTATAAAGCACCTCAGTGATACACACATACAAACACACACACAGTTTTGGCACTCGCATTCCTCCTGAACCCCCTGTGGATAGATGACACTGTACAGTTTCTATCACCAAACTTGAATATTCCTTTGTAAATAGTTTATCATGAGAGAAAAAACTAATGGAATGCTTTAGAGTTTCAAAATATTTGTTACTTTATCTTTGTTAAATTAAATGCAATAAATTAATTTTAAAGTATGTTGTCCTTGTGAACCTGTGCTTAAAGATATTCAAGTGTGCATTACTACATGATTGTTGCTTCATACAGTGTACACTACAATAATATGATTTTATGGCAACTGTAAACTGAGATCCATTGTGATATTCTTATTCACAAAATGTGTGCTGTGTTATGTGAATTAAGTATTTATACTTGGACCATGGAACTCATGCTTGAAGCAAGAAATACACTACTTAAGTACAGTGATGAACTCCAAATCATGCAAAAAACACATAGGCCTACAGGACAGAAAGTTCCTGTGTCTAACTATTAGCTGAATAGAGAGAATTGAGGCTTGTCTCAAGCTATACTCTGGAAACTGAATATGAATGGCTGCTTAGACCCCCCTATCTTGCAGTGTTGTCACCACCATCTCAAGTATGTCAACCATGTAGGAAGTAAACAAAGGGCTCATTCTCCTTTGTTTGAGGAGATGCTTTGGACGACCCTCACACCGAGCGCCTAGAGGGCTGGATCAGCCCACCAGCCTCAGTGGAAGAGGGGCTCAGGGTTGGGCCAGGTCACTGAGTTGCATTGCAAGTCAGTAACAAGTACTCTATATAATACATCACTAAACAATTCTACAATTACCTATTGTAAGTAAACAATGAACCACCAATACTAATCTAGTATTCATTGTTTTGGCTCATAGATGTGTTAGCATAACACATTCCACACCCAAAGTACATTTTTGTCATTTGCATAAATGACAATATCAATGTGCTGTGCCAGCCAAAGTGTCACCTTCACAACTTTGCTATTGAAGTTTAAAACCAGGAGGAAAATGGCAGGATAATAATGCATCTTAGAAGCATTAAATAAGAGATATAATACATCCATACATTAAAACAGTTTACGCATTCATTCAATTTGCATCAAATAGTTATACATCTATAGGGTCAAGATTTCAAGTCTCTTTTTTTCTCTCAGTGCTTCATGGGTCTGAATCCAGCTCCTATTTTGAAAGGAATTTTCCAAATAATTGAATTATGCAATTAAATGAATCAGATCCTGCTACCCTGATGTGATACCCCTTTTGTGTGGTATGGGTGTTTAATACCAGTGCCAGTCTTCAATGTAAGGGTCAGGAAAGGGTGACCATGAACATACAGTAAACCTATATTGCCCCAGTATTATTTTGCAACTCTTCTGTGAGGGAATGGAGTGATGAGGTGTGTGTGTGTGTGTGTATGGCTGATAATGCTACAAGACATACAGACTCACACACATAGCCTATATCTATGCCATATTGCAAGGAATCCGTGTGTGTGTGTCTGTGTGATTTGATCAAGGACAGATTTACATACAATGAGGCTCCTCCAGGGCTCACCCCCCATAAACTCGAAGATCCCCCCCCTTAAAGATTTGTGAGAAAACGACTCAGATATTTTCCCAGATCATAAGATCACAAATTTGCAAGAAAAAAAGACACAAATTTGCACAAAAGCTATACTCATCCAAATCAATAGTCCTATGTTCTTTCCTTCGAAATAGGCCCAATTCATGGCAATGTCTCTTCAAAGTCTGGATGCTTATGACAATCTGGTGATTTTTGCCTAAAATCACGAGTATTTCCTTATTACTAAATCCGATAGAAAAGTGTAATTTGATAAGGTCATCCATTACTGCAGGCATAGTACATAGCAAGCAGCAGCGTCTGAGGTATGATGAGGTTCCTTTTTTTTACCTACAATGGCCCTAATACGCCGGATATATATATCGTATAAATTACTAGCTTTTGCCTAGTAAACAACTGGCTCAACCATTGTGCATGTAATGACATATGTAATGATCTAAATGTCTAGATGTTTGTGAGGGTACGACAATTTAACAGAGAACCAATATAATACATTTTTATCAAAATGTTATAAGTAATTGGTAATATAGGAAAAATCTGATACTTGTAGGCTACATAATTATTTGGGTGTATGTACCAGAGCATTGGCAATTTGTTTAAAAGAATGACAAATTGCTTTCAAGATGTGCATAAGTGACTAGATGATGTGGAGGTTGAACAAGTACTTTTAATCTAAGAACTGTAGGTACCAAAGCCACTGAGAAGAACTGTTATTACCAGCTGCATCACGGGCACTGTACATATATCTATCTATATTGCCATAAATCTGTGCGTGTCACCAACATCTTACTCACCAACTGCATCACGGGCACTGTGCTCTATCTATAATTCATATAATTCTTTCTTCCTGGCAGGGGTGTTTGAACACTTGGATGTTTTGATGATGTATATTATATATATTTTTAAATGTAACCCTTGTTCTCTTTATGAAAATGTTTTGATAAAATGATATAAGTATTGAGATTACAGTTTTTCTCAATTGCTAAGAGACATTTCTTGAATGTGTACTCTGTTTTCTCCAAACTCTAAACACACATCTTCATACTTACTCTGTTTGGCCAAACCCTTGACTTTTGACCGAAAATCAAACACTGTAGTCAAAACCATATTATCTGTCGCAGAAACCAAACTTTGCATTCAAAATACACACAAAGCCCTCAAATAAATTCAACCTTCTGAATACCCTTTACACACTGCTGGGAGGAATTGAAAACACTATTATAAAAAGGTTTTCATAAACCATTGACTATAGATATGTTCCACCCCATGTGTTTGACATGATGTAAATCATAAAACTCACAAATACTGCAATTGTCTTTCTTACAGGCTGTTTACTTTCTATTTACATTAGCAATTTGATTAAGAATTTTTTGCTCTTGTTACTGTATTGGTCACGGTATACAAATAGTAGTACTGTTAGTCAACAACACAAATTAATTACTGTAAATTGTAATTTGGGGAACAAAGGCTAACCTGGGTAACAGGGCTTGAGTACGCTACAGTACTGCTCAATTCTGGGTCAGCAGCATCCTGTCTCTGACCAGGGTCAGGCCAGAGATTTTCCTCAACATCATAGGCAATGTTTTCTCTAGCCAAATAGCAAGCCTTGAATGCCTGGCTCATCCCTGACAAGACTCCACAGCAATGTCCCCACAAGCTTCTTCCATGGCTTGGAGAAGTGTGTTCTGTCATAGGGATTTCTGTCATAGTGTGGCACGGATCTCATATGAGATTGTTGTTCTTCTTACTCTTCCTCTGCGTCTTCCTCTCCCTTGTCCACCTCCTTTCATTCTGACAATTCTGCCTCTTCCTCTGATATTTGCATCCATGATTTCAAAGTACAGAAGAGCTTGCCTTTGTATTCATTTCAAACCCCTGATTGCTTGTTGAGTGTGAGAGTGAGAGTTAAGGGTGTTTGAATTGTGCTTGTTTGAATTTCCTTATCAAACGGCAGTGTTTTCTAAATGACATAATGGTGACAATTGTGTCTTAAAGTGAGAGGTGTGTTTAGACTTTTGCAAAGAAGTGTGAATGAACCTGAGTAATGTGTCAAAAGGGGTCAATTGTGTTTAAAGACTTGTGTAAATGGTCTTTCTGCTGGGAATTGGCTAAATGGGGAGGATGGCTTACACATTCCTATTTTGTGTGTTAGCAATCGAGAAAAACTGTTATGTTTTTTTATTTTCATGCATTTAATGATTTGCACCAGGTCTGTTAGTCAGAAGAAACCAATTTTACAGTTAATGGGTTTTGGTCATATTTGCCAAAATGTTATTTTGGAAATGTTAATGTCTCTTATTGAAAAAAAGTACATATATAATTTTTGGTCCCCTCAGTGGCCCCCTCATTTTAAGATGGGACACCCAAAATATTGGATTCTGGCTATGACCCTGCAACCTACATTTAATTATTGGAAGAACTGATATAAATGGAGAAAGTAGGATATTGACAATACCATATTTTACGAGTGTTAAATGAATAAGCTGTGAGCAGTCATTGTACGAAGCCACGCTGACTCTGTTTCAATTTAATAATTTGTCCTGTTTCTACAGGAGCATATTTCTTGACCTCCGCAGTTGGGGCCAGTAACATCTTGGCTAAACTGCTAACTTTAACCTGAACATTCTGTGAAACCTGACTCGTAGAACAGAGATCACACAAGGATCAACTTCCCTTTTTTGACTTCCCTTGCTCTGTTAAGGTCATTTGTGGACCTCTGTTGGCTGTGTAGTACACTGTTGGACCTCGCTCCAGTATCAGGCCACTTCTGACAAGCAACTTGGAGCCAATTCAAAGCATGTTTGGATTGGCCGAGGTGGGGTTTATTGGACCATTGATAAGCAGACATGGCCTTGACTGCTGTACCCATTGGGTGACCAAAGGTATAATCTCAACCAAGACCAAATTCCTGGAGACCCAAACCCAACATATCATTCCACAGAGTACACCAGATTAATGATTACTCAACATTATTGTTGAATTAGAGGCCTCAGAGGCGGACACCCTCACACATGTATGAGTTCTCTTGAGTTCATACTTCAAGCACCTGCTATAAAGACAGAGCAGATGTACCGGCGGTCTTGGAGTCTCAAGCCAGAGTAAAGTTTTTAGTTGCTTTTGATAGAGCTTTGTCAGTTACTATATGTGAATGTTACTGCATCAGCATCGCCATTGACTAATTAATGTGTTCCTCCACAGGGTTTTTTGCAGCACATAGAAGGGGAAGCAATTTTGCAGTACATTGGCTCTTAAATCATGGAAGGATATGACTATCTCATGGCAAGAACTGGTGTTTAGTGTTTATTATCCGTTTTCCATTCCTGCAAATTCCTGCTAAATGTGCCAAAAAACAGCATACCCAAAGTAAATTGAAAGCTGTTCTTGAACCATTTGGAGTACATGCATTTAAATAGTCTCTTTTGAAAGCTGACACTCTGAAGTTATGTCCACTGTTGTCAGGACCCCTGTCAGTCCTACTGGTGTTGAGTTATAGCAGCTTAAACACAAGGAAAGTGAAAGTTTCTATTTCCGCCTAGTTGTTGTTTTGAAAACAGAGGCCTAAAAAGGCCTAGAGGTGGTAGGTATTAGCTGGAACACAGCATTGGACCACAGGTTGAAGCCTTACCCAATTCAAATCAAAAGTCAAACATAATACCACAATATATTTTACACATGTTTTTATAAGAGTACATCCATGCGTTTTCTAAAAGGGCCTTTTGGAGACTCCAAAATGACCCTTTGAACCAAGGTCAAATAAAAAGGTATTCTTTTTCATATTTGTTATCTCTAATGAAATGTGGTACTTAGAACTATCATATATAATAGCTAAATCCCTCATTAGTATTACTGAAACACAAAAACTAAATTATGAACACATTGTGTGCTTTATCTGATTCCCAGGATTGGCGCACAAAGAACACTGATTCTGTGAACCAGATTGCGCAGTAGACTTTTATTTTGAAGGCTCCACAGAAACTTGACATGTTTGGTATTAGCGTTTGCAGCATTTCCTTAGCTAGCACAGACCTAGTTGGCTGTAGAGGGCTGTCAACAGGGCATGGAAGCTCTGATTGGGTCAATCTTGATGTCAATCGAAAGGGGAGGGTTCAACGGACATTTTGATGTCTTCCCTTAGAGAATAGTATATTGGCAAGCGGAGAAAATACTACTTTGATGTGAATAAGGTATTTCTTTCGTCGCTAACTAGCATAATGAAACAAAGGATTATAGCTATATATGAACGTATTTGGACAAACGTTTGGACATGGTTAGATACGTTGGACCTTTGGGAATGTAACCAGCCAAAATTACCAACATTTGATGGACTTGTTTGCATACCTGGACCATATATGAACCGTTGAGTGTGAGTAAAACATTTTTCGTTTGGTGGTGAATTTATATTCGTGACCGGACAAAGACGTTACATGTACTTGCTGTTGCGACTTGATCTTGAAAAGGTTTATTTCAATGGAAGCACAAGAATCCTAGCTTTCCAATGATGTGTCATTTGTGTAGCCGTCTTAAAAATATATTAGTTAGAATCGAGTGCGTTATAACTGAGGGAGGAGTGGCAGCGTTTCTGTCCCGCGGGCGGAACAGCCGGAAGTATTCATACTAGATACTGTAATTGCCTACTTGCTGTATATGCATCATGCATTAAATGTGCATTTTTCAAGCAGAAGCATAGATATCTGTGAGTTTAATAATTCAAACGTTTCTTTACTAGACCCGCGAATGAAGGCTTATCCAATGATGCAGAGTCCAGTGTACATGTCGGCGATATTGCTGAGCTACCTGTTCATTGTGCTTTTTGTTGGGCCCCGACTCATGGCCAATTATATACTATAATATAGTATATTATCTTTTCATGAGAGACCAACACAGATAATGCTATTTTCTTTTTCACTAGATGGGTCGAGCGACTTGGCTGTTCTTTTTAGCCAAACTAATTGAGCTCATGGACACAGTAAGGCAAAAAATCCTCCAAGGTAATCTTTGTTCTGAATAAGAAGCATAGCCAGGTCACCTTCTTGCACATCTTCCACCACACCATAATGCCCTGGACCACTTGGTGGGGTATCAGCTACGCTCCTGGTGAGTTCACTATATCAAACTCTTAAAGGTCATAAATCACTTACATAATATTCAGTAAATATTTTCCCTTGTCACCCCTCAGCCTTAACCTTTCTTTTATGTGAATGTTTACCCCAGGGGGAATGGGCTCCTTCCATGCCATGGTGAATTCTGTTGTCCACGTCATCATGTACTTCTACTATGGTCTGTCAGCTTCTGGACCATGCTTCCAGAAGTTCCTCTGGTGGAAGAAGTACATGACTGCCATCCAGCTGGGAGAATTATTTGTTTCTTGGTTCTATATGCCCTCCATAAAGGACTTTTATATTTGCTCTTATCGTATTCATTGTGTAATCTTACCTCCCATCAATAAAAAAAGGCTCTGCTCATATCAGGTATGCGTATCCATTCCCATCCAACAGGTTCAGTTTGTCATAGCGACCTTCAGCCAGTTTTACTTAATAGACAACTGTGGATACCAGGTCCCTTTTTTAATCTTCCAGATTTTGTTTCACGGTACCTTTTTCTTTGTTCTGTTCACCAACTTGCTGGACAAAGCTAGACACCAAAAGTCACAATGACAAAACCAATGGATCTACTGTAGCCAGCAATAGCAAGCACGCAAAGTATTACATCAGCACTGATACCTCCTACATCACAAGTAACAAACATGGTAGTGCCTCGATGGTTAAAATGAAAAAGTCATAGGAGTTCTCGGAAATAATGTAGGAATATCAGAAACCTGCACCAAGGATTCCACAGAGGAGAGATTTTCTTATTTTCCCATGAAAGATATGACGCATAAAAAAAACATGGGGAAATTACATGGTCAATGACTTCCACAGTAGGGGGGATACATTTTGTTGGCCATTATTCACTTTTGTGAAAATGAATTATAAAAGACGTTTCGAAACATGTAATGTAACATTACAGATGTTGCACAAGACTACATGGTTTAAAAGTACCTCAGTTATAAACATATGAGCAGACACACACACACACACAGTTTTCCTTATTTATCACCTGACTGGCACCTGCATTCCTCCTGAACCCCCTGTGGATAAATAACACTGTAGTTCCTATCACCAAACTTGAAAATGCCTTTTAGTGAATAGTTTTATCTTAGGGGGAAAAAAGAAAAAGAATGGTATGTTAAAGAAATTCTGTTTTTCTTTGTTAAATTAAATGCACTTATTTCAATTTGATGTCCCTGTGAAGTTGTACTTAATTCATAAAGTATATGTATTTCTACGTGATTATTGTTTCAGACGCAAGACTGTGCAGTCTGTACCACACAGACTGTGGTATTATATATTAGCTTAGTGGTGTTTGCAAAGGATCGACACCACTTAGCTGTAATAAATCCATATATTATGTCCTGTCGTGAGCTGTTGCTAAAGTTTACTTAGTGTCTGAAACAAAAATCAAGTGAGCCATTACTTTTATGAAACGATTACCAAGTATGGCAACACAAAAGTAATAGACACCCTCCAATTTACATTGTTTTTATACTATAACTAATTAACTAATGTTCAAAATAAAATGGGCCCTCCTGGAAGGTGGTTATTTACCATGCACACACTAGTAACTAGTTTCATTGCAGGCTAGTATTTATTACCGGTAATTTCATAATTGGCATGTTGGGTTGCTAGTTAACTATCGTAGGTCGAAGTTCACTTTAAATATTTCAATTGTGTAAGCTTGCTAACCTGTAGTTTGTTAGGTTAAAAGGCGTGGAGTGCTACTAAATAGTGCAAAATAATTGGATGTCAAAGCATTGGTATATGGTGTGTATTCAACGGCAATGAACCAATCATATTGCTTGATTTATTCTACTCGTTTGATAAAAACCATGTGATTGCAACAACTTTAATCACTGAGGTCTAATGGCTTTATTCTCAATCAATTAGTTTGTGTGCACATCTTCAGAAATGTGCAGTCATGTGAATTACGTTATCATACTTGAACCATGGAACACATGCCTGAAACAAGAAATACATCACTGAAACTGGTCTTTAAGTACAGTGATGAACTCCAAATCATGCAAAAAACACATACTAGTAGGCCTACAGGACAGAACGTTTCTGTGTCTGAATTTTACATTTATTCATTTAGCAGACGCTTTTATCCAAAGCGACTTACAAGAAAGAGATGCCCCAAAATCATTGCGGGTAGCCAAAACATGAAGCATACATTGTGAAAAGCAAATAAGTGCCAATAGGTAAAACCAGAAGAGCATGTAGTTAAACAAATTCCAATAAACAACATGATCCTCGAAAGTGCTATAGTGTACCTGGAGAAAAGCAAGCAACAATAATATAACACACAACGAGAAGTAACTGCAAGTAGTTTAATCAGTTACAACTAGCCTATAAGTGCAACAAGTCCCTCAATAAGTGTCACTGTGTTCCTGGAGGAAATAAACTAACATCAGATACAACAAATCTTTCTTAAGTACCATTGTACTCCCGGAACAAGTGCGTCTTTAGCCTTTTCTTGAAGATGGAGAGACAATCAGTATCTGTGATGGAGGTGGGGAGATGATTCAACCATTGGGGGGCCAGACAGGAGAAGAGCTAGGTTTGGGAGCGGGCGCTATTGAGAGGTGGGACCACCAGAGAGTCAGAAAAAGACTGTAGGTGGCGGGTGGGGGTGTAAGGCTGGACGAGAGACTGGATGTAGTCAGGTGCAGTCCCGTTTGCTCGGAAGGTCAGTACCAGGGTCTTGAATCTGATGCGGGTCGTGATGGGTAGCCAGTGGAGGGAGATGAAGAGTGGGGTAACATGGGAGCGTCTCGTCTGGGTAGGTTGAAGATCAGGCGGGCTGCTGCGTACTGAATCCTCTGGAGAGGGGCGGATTGCACATGCTGGGAGACCGGCGAGAAGCAAGTTGCAGTAGTCCAACTTGGAGAGGAAAGTGCTTGTACTAGCAGCTGGGTGGAACGCTCAGACAGGTATCTCCTGATCTGGGACACTGCAGCAATGTGGGCCGTGAGGGTGAGCTTGTCATCCATGGTGACCCAGAGGTTCCTGGCAGAGGATGAAGGGGTCAACGTCGCAGATCCCAGGGTGATTGAGAGATCGTGGGAGATGGACGGTTTGGCCGGGATGATGAGGAGTTCTGTCTTGGCGAGGTTCAGCTGGAGGTAGTGCTTGGTCATCCAGGCGGAGATGTCTGTGAGGCAGGCTGAGATTCTAGCTGAGATCCCCAGATCAGTCGGGGGGAACGACAGGTACAGCTGCGTGTCGTCAGCTTAGCAGTGGTAGGAGAAGCCATGGGAGGCGATGATCGGTCCAAGTGAGGTGGTGTACAGGAAGAAGAGGAGGGGTCCAAGGACAGAGCCCTGTGGGACACTAGTGGAGAGCTGGTGGGGTCCTGACACTTTACCTCCCCAGGAGACCTGATAGGATCTCCCCGACAGGTAGGATTAGATCCACTGAGATGCCCATCTCAGAAAGTCTAGCGAGCAGGATCTGGGGGTTGACCGTGTCAAATGCTGCAGATAAGTCTAGCAGAATGATGACAGATGACCTCTAAGCAGCTCTGACCAGTCTTGAAGCCTGATTGGTTGGGGTCTAGTAGGTTGTTCTATGAGAGAAAGTTAGACAGTTGATTAGATACGGCACGTTCAATTGTTTTTGAAAAGAAGGGTAGCAGTGATACTGGTCTGCAGTTCTGGAGGACAGCAGGGTGACCCGGGCCTGTTTGAAGGCAGGCTAACTACAGCTGTCAGCTGTACTCTGGAAACTGGATATGAATGGCTGCTTAGACCCCCCTATCTTGCAGTGTTGTCACCACCATCTCAAGTATGTCAATCATGTAGGAAGTAAACAAAGGGCTCATTCTCCTTTGTTTGAGGAGATGCTTTGGACGACCCTCACACCGAGCGCCTAGAGGGCTGGATCAGCCCACCAGCCTCAGTGGAAGAGGGGCTCAGGGTTGGGCCAGGTCACTGAGTTGCATTGCAAGTCAGTAACAAGTACTCCATACATCACTAAGCAATTCTACAAATAATTATCACAAGTAAAAAATGAATGAATACTACAGTTTTGATTCATACAAAAGTTGTATTAGCCAGGTGCGTAGAAACGACTTACATGATTTACTCATTACTCATACCATTATATATATATTTTGGTTTGAATAATTACTTAACTTGAGCTAAAATGGCTAGGTTAACAAAACTTACCTTTTCTACCTTTTAAGTAGAAAAACGAGCAACGGTTCTGTCTGAAATACATTCTATGTGTACACTACACTACTTTTCTGTCTGTAAAATCAACACAATCAAAACATCTAGATGAAAGCCTTGAGGTTAATGCAAAGGTAAAAATAGAAATATCATACAAAACATTTTTGATTAGATAATGTTAATATAATGTTTATTAATCGATTCCATGTTGACAATAATGCATCTCAGAGGCATTCAATAAGAATTATAATACATCCAGACATGAAAACATTCTTTAGGCATTCATTCAGTTTGCATCAAATAGCTAAACATCTATAGATGTATTACTTTCAAGTCATTCTCTTTTCTCATTGCTTCAAGGTCATGGGTCTGAATCCAGCTCCCATTTTTAAAGGCATTCTCAAAATATGGGTATTTGTATTGAAAATATATAGACATGGACTGATATCAAGCCATGAAATGAATTAGACCACGCTTGTACCCTGATTTGATGCCCCTTTTGTGTGGTTTGGGTGTCTGATACCAGTGTCAGTCTGCAATGTAAGGTTCAGGAAAGGGTGACCAGATAGAACAGCTTTTGGTGACTCAGGCCACTCATCCTACCACAGACTCAATGTAAGATGAACATACAGTAGACCTATATTGTCCCAGTATTATTTTGCAACTCATCTCAACTCGTGACAGTGCAGAAGGAGGAGGTATAGTGAGGGAATGGAGCAATGAGGTGAGTGTGTTGGGTATGTTTGTGTTGGTGCCTATTTGTATTTGTATGTGACCTTCCTAAGAAACATTCTCCAGAATGTAGAAGATGAGCTCCATCACCATGGGTCCATCACCCCTTTTGCGCCCCCTGCTGTGGATGACGGGGACAAGCACGCTGTCCAGGGCACTGAGGTATTGAGCTGGAAGAGGAAGCCCATTACTGCCAGCCAGGAAACCCATCTGCAACATAGATCAAGTTCATACTGTTCATAGTAATCACACAAAGAGCGCATTTTACACCCGCCACACACAAGTTAAGTATAATACAATCACATAAAGAGAACAATCTGCCGAACACAATCTGAATGTTGCGCAGTTCTCACCTGCTGGGCGTCTAGTGTGATACGTAGCCCTAGCTTTGCCATGCCGTCCTCCTTCAACAATTTTAGGTATGGGCACAGTGCCAGGCAGAACGCCCGTGCCAGTCTCTCTGTTAGGCGATTGTGATCGGCAGTATCGGTCACACCTTTGGGCTGATCCTTTTTCTGGAGGAAAAACACCTGTATAACACACACAGAAAAAGAAAGAAACACATTATACTTTTAAGTCTACAATTCTTTAAAGCACAAAATACAAAGCTACAGGCACTCTAAGCCCACCTCTGTCCAGCGGATGACCTTTCCATTGGCTTTATATTCTGACCGTTGGAACATCTTCATACTGCAGATGGACTCCATTGATTTACCATCAATAGGACTGATAATGCTACAAGACAGACACACACACACACACATATAAAATGACGTCTTGTCAAGTCTGGAGAAGAGTGGGGAAATAAAATTTAAAAAGACTAAAGTGAGATAAGGTACTCGGCACATTCTCACCCCTTGTTTAAAGTGCTTTTCTCTTGCAGCCATTGAACTTGGACTAGCTCTTGGCTATCTGATTGGTCAAGCCGTCCGCACGTAATGGTGAAGTCTTTCATCTCCCGTAGCGACCGTCGAAGCTCCGCCATGGTCTCCACGGTTATTTGCACCATAAGTCCATCTGGGGAGAGGGACAGCAATACAGGAAAAACACACACACACAGACAACAAAGACATACACACTCAGATGCACAAACACACACCTGCACAAACAGTCTTTGAGTGCACATAGACCCACACACATACAGACATTGATACACGCTCTAAATGACGAGTTCTGAAGAGTGCTTCTTCTGAACTACATAAACTACTTGTGTAGAACACATGTTGTCTTCTACACACAAATCATTTAAAATCAAGTCACTTGCCCATTTGTATGGTTGCAAGCTTTGAATGGGACTTCCTACCTTCCACAATGCTGGACTTAGCAAGGTATCCTGATGATGCTTTTAGTGCACTACTAAACACAAAAAAGCAGGAGCCAGTAACTGAAACACAAACAGAACAAGCACAACAACTGCTCACAGCCATACAAAATACATAATTTATCCACGTGTATCAAATATGCATTTAACCCACAACAAACACACAATGACCTCTACCGGTAAAACTGATTACCCTAACCTTTGATAAAGAAACATTAAGTCAAGATCAGTTTCAACATAAATATTGATCAGGCAACAGCACTTCTCTGTACAGTCTCTCCTTGTGTCTCTCGCCCCCTTTGATTAAAGGCAGGGCAGGAATTTCAAGTTCCCATTCACAATTTTACACTATGTACATGGATTCCAAGAGGCACCCGGGCCAGTGCTCACCTTTGCGAGGCTGATTGTGGATACTGATGGCCTGGGTCTGATACTGGCCGTCTTCCCCCTGTACGCAGATTAAGTGGGAGTCTGCTGCCTCATTGAAGCAAGCCCCCATAGCCAGCACATGCTCATTGGACTTATTCAACACCTTCATCAGCTATGTAAGACGAGAGAGAAGACGGAGTGTGAGGGAAAGAGTAAAAGAGACATTATTGATGAAAACCACTAATATCAGTGTTGCTGAGATAGGATATCCTGTTCACTCTGTACCTCGCTGTAGCCATTAGTGGGGATTGTAATGCATGTTCTTTGGGCTTCCAGATCCACAGTTAGTCCGGGCACCACAGGTAGAGTGTACCTGTAATTCCTAAAGTCCTGAAATAAATTAAATGAAAATACGTGTTTTTCTGCTGATTGGCGTTGATGAACCCTTTTTGAACAGTGTAATCACAGGAATATCACTCACCACCAGCAGTTTCATGATTGTGTGCCCGGTCTGTCCAAACAAAGCCTTTCTAAAGCGCACACTGTAAAGAGGACATGGATAAACTGAAAAAGAAGGAGACAAAAAGGTCTGTGTGACTGGGGAAGTCATATTTTACATTTAGTCATTTAGCAGACACTCTTATCCAGAGCAACTTAAAGTTAGTATAGGGACATTCCCCCAGGGCAAGTAGGGTGAAGTGCCTTGCCCAAGGACACAACGTAATTTGGCATGGCCAGGAATCGAACCAGCAACCTTCTGATTACTAGCCACCTGACTCCATAATGTACACACACACGAAAAAAAGACAAAAGATAAAGAAAAAAAGAGCAGGAGAGTAAGAGAGAGAGGCGAGAGACAGAGTGACACTGGCTTTGAACTGAGAATACACACCAAATACGTAAAACGCACAAGTACACACACACAGTCTATGACTCACAGCGATACTCGGCTCCCAGCCGCAACATGAGCCGTAGAGGGAAAGCCTTGGCCCAGGCCACCTCTGCTCTGTGAACCAGTAGGCCAAAAAGATAAGGCTGGCTTGGTAAGGGGAGACCCTGCAGGGACTGGAGTGTGGAGCGCACATACAAGAAGCCTGCATGCTCCTCGCTGCCCAGAAAACTGCTGCTGAACAAGGACAGGCCCAAGTTGCTTAGCACCTTGCCTGCAGAGAATAAACAGGAAGATAAAGAGATAAGGAGAAAGTACAAGTACAAAGAACAAGATGGGTGAACCTCAATTTGCAAGATAATTCAAGACACAGCAGTAAAACTACAAAACACCAAGTCCCACCTGTGAGAGCCTCCGTATAGAGCTGTAGTAAGTGGTTAAAAATATCCTTGGGGAAGCTCTTCTCCTCAGGAACACACTGCAACAGCACAACTACCTCCACCTGACCCACAGCATGCATGCCTTTCGAAGTCACGCACCAGCACTTCCTGTTAACGTCTGCAGAGGCATATTGAAGATGTGTAAACATATGGCAGGCAAAGGACGTTTTTGAACAGTGCAAAGCAATGTTCTATCTGTTCTGATGGATATCTGTGCAATAACTGAAATACACAGAACAGTCATGGCCAGTTAAGGAATGTACATACAGTTGACAAGCTTGACCATAGCTAGCAGGTTAGCATTGAGGACAAAGACCAGAGGCTTGAGTCTGCCACTTTCCAGCTCCTGAATCAGCAACATCTCAGACGGTTTCTCCTCCACGGTGTAGTCTGAAGACAAAAACAGAGACAGTGGGCCGAGGCCAATGGGCTAAGTGACTCTAATACAAAATAGACAAAAATATGTTGCTAAGAAGTCATTTACAAGCAGGTAGCTTTCCAACTTTGCATGAATGAATGACAAAGGTAACTCCACATATAGTATATTTATAAAACTGTTTGTTTAATCATTGTACTACCACGAAGGCTACAGTGACAAGAGATTCCAACTGGGAGCAGACATTATTTCTATTTTTTGAGGACTAGAATTAGCATTCTGAGTGACAGTTTTCGGGCAAGTGTCAGTGCCCGATGAATCCTACCTCCTTTGACGCCAGTGGAGGTAAGGATTGGAGGCAGACCATCCAGGGGGATCAGGTTGGCAGAACTGCTGATGTGACTGTTCACCAGGGCTGCAGTGCTCCAGCCATAAGGACCACACACCTCCTTCGGGGGGAGGAGAAAGTTAGAGCTAATGCTGTCTTACAGAGCAATAATGTTCAGATATCTCACAAACGTACTGTATTACTGACAATGTGCAGTATTAATCAAATGTATTGATTTAAGGATGACCCACATTGATCACGGATTCCTGGGGTGCTTGGCCCCTCCTCCTGGTCTGTGGTGAGCAAGTAGGGCTCATGACTGGTGTTGCCATAGCTCTTCCCATCAACGGGGAGAAAGTCGGGCCTCTGATTGGTGTAGTGGGGGCAGACTCGGACTGCTTACACGGCAAGATCTCGTCGGCAAACCAAACCCTTCTCTTACCCCTTGGAGGGGTGCCTATGGAAAAGCAGAGGTTTCGAATAAGTGTGTATGTCCACAATGTTGAGAGAAGGCTGTATACGAGAGACTGGATTGTTTAAGATGCTCACTCTTCACAAGTGTTGAGTGGCAGGAACGGCACACACGGCCCTCCTTCCCATCCAGGTGTGTGAGTCTGAACTTCAGGTTGGAACACACTGCACAGAACACCTATGGGCCGATACACACAGATTCTCAAGATACAAGTATTATTTGCACCTCATATACTTTAGGAAGGAGCTTTCTTTTGTAAAGTATAGCTGGAGCCTTTGAAGTCCCTTACCTTCCCACAGGCACGACAGTGATGCCTCCTCTTAGTGAAGGTAAATCTGACCTCACATTTCATACAGACGAGTGCCTGGGCGTCTGGGATCCACACAGGAGCAATGTCCCCTAGAACCAAGCCTCTCTCCCTGGATAGAATACCGACGGGTCCTGGCAGTAGCTCATTGTCTGGATCTACTAATGGAGACACCGGGGACAGAGTGGAATCCCCTTCAGCTCCTCCTTCACTGTTGTATTGGGCTGTGTTTTTGTTCGCCTCTTCGTGTTCATTTGTGCAGGGTGTCGGGTTAGCTTTGGATTGGCTCTGAGGGTCACCACAGTCACTCTCTTTTTCCTCTAGTTCCTTGTCAGTACAGGTTTGGTCCTGTCCACTCTCCTCCAGCTCCTTCTCTTCAATCACAGACTCCTCCTTAGAGGGAGCGGTCTGTGGCTTAGTCTCCTCCACCTCTGCTTCTGACCAGGAAGCCCTGGAGGGGCTCAGCACTAGAGGGGTGGAGGCCTCCTCAAACTGCCTGGCCCCCCCAAGTGGAGATGGTAGTCACAGTGCATGTTCCTTCCTCCAGCTGTCTCATAAGCTTCTGAGACTGGCTCTCAAGGTGGGAGGTTGGACTCTCCTTCACAGCGCGCAAGGTTTCGACACCATACAGTGGATTTTCATCCCTTGCCCCTCCTGGACTCAGGACACCATCTGAAAGGGCTTTAGTTGGAGCCTCTGATCTGATGTGTCCCGGTTTGGTCATGTCCCCATCTTTAAGCATCAGGAGACAGGGTCTGCTCAGCCAGTGATGTTTGGCATCCATGAGTGATGGGCTGTCCCCTTCATCTATTCAGAGAACATTGGAATATAAGATACCCTAACCTTACACTGACAATAATCGTGTTATTGACTCTCAAGGCTCCAATAGCACAGAAGGTATTGAGAGGCTGAGACACATTGTGTTCAGAAAGTGTAGGTACAATTATATGATAAAAGGGAATTAATCTAATGCGAAAGGTAGGCTACATCTCGGTCAACAGACGTGCCACTGCCTGGGAAAAGCAAGCTTATATGTAAGAACAGAGTGATTTTGAGTACCAGCAGCCAACTATAGAGAGAAACGAGAAGAGTTCATATCGTTTCACGCTGGATATTATATTCATGTCATGCTGAATGTTATACCTATAATAATCAAGAGTTTACTAGAGTTGTTTTTATTCTGAATAAGACACCATTCATGAGTCAGAAGCCAACTACTGACTACGTGCATGTCATTATTATTGGCTCGTTTAGCCTAATATTTAAATCATGGAATTAATAACAAAAACACATTAAATAGATTAATTACGGGAAATGATCAATGCATGGGGTTAACAATGGCTACTGCAGCAGCTCATTCAAGCCTTCGACGGCGTGAATTCGGGGTGAAACTGCATTGCAGCTTCATTGTAATAAACTGGCCTTGCTAAACATGCCAAATGGTTAGTTAATAGGCTTCGACAGCGCATAAATGGCAACGGCCGCTCAACCTATACAGCTGACTACGCGCTTGCTTGCCGGGACAGTGACGCATACAGTACACGTGCAAATGTTTAATCCGCTCGCGACCATCGACCACGGCAATGCGACATTTGCTCCCCATCCTGCTTCATTATTCCACGCTGCATAATATGCACAGTAATTCATATTGCCCGTGAATTTCATGTTAGCTTCCTAATGTTCGTAGACGCATTTCACGCATGTTTCTGATGCGAGTGAATGGGAGGCTTTAAAAGGCATGATCAGCTATTTTTTCCAATGAGAAAAACACAGCAGTTCGTATTATGTTCATAATTTAGTGAGCCTCAAAAGATATACAAATGTTTCAAATCAAACGAAATAAAATCTTACCCTCTGTCAGTGCTCCTAAAAGGCTTTCATTCTCATCGTCCCGTGCAGTGAAGAACTTCAGCATTTTTTTAGCATTGGTGGAGCGAAAACGGCCAAGCACTGCCTTGCTCACTGAAGAGGTATGTTTTCCCTCCCTCTACACTCACTTCTATCCCCCCACCCCTTGCCTCACTGCAGTTCTTTGGATAAACTCTGTGTGCGTAAACGTTTCGTTCCTCAGAAAGCACAGGCAGCATAAATCTGTTATAACATGCCCACAACAATAACTCCCAACCACCCACTGGATTTCATGTCGGTATTCTATTTTACAAAATTTGAAATAAAGACCATATCACTTGAGGCTGTATGAGGACATGTTATACATATTGAAAGTATATGCAGAATGTGGGTGGCATGGTTATTATTACTGTAACCTTAATATTTAGGTGGCAGGCAACAAGAAATATACAATCCATCACTGAATGACCACAGCACTATGTAGAACATGTTTATCCGCTTTATTTTGTTTCATTAACAAAAAACAAACACATTTCTTAAGACTAGCTTTAATGACCATTTAACCCTGATCAATGTTGACAATCTGTTGGAATTTATTAACCGTTGACCGACGTGTGGGAGTTTATTTTTTTGTTTGTTTTAAATGCACAAGCCAGTCTGATAAGGACATCCTTGGGCCATTTTGAAAATACAAAAGTCTCTGGGCATAGTGTTTAAATTTGTCTTTGTAGCTAGAGTTAAAACACCGGAAGAGATTGCCGTCTTCAATGCAGTTCCGAGCTTTGTATCTTGAGTCTTGCGGGTGGGGATTATCAGTTAGCCTCGTTCTTTGACGCTTCGTCGAAATTCTCCACGAGATCTTGAAAGGGAAAGATGGGCTAATTTTATAGGCTGAAGTGAAATAAAAAAAGACTTATCTAATACTTAAAGTTTGAGTCAATCAATCCATACCTGGAACGTCATCATCTTCTTCTTCAATATCTTCTGCTTTAGGAGCTTTGTTGTCAAGCACTTCAACAGATTAGATCAAAATCATTAGACCATAGACACCATGTCAAACATAAAAATACTCATTTGATATGAAAGCTAATTTAAAAGCCTTACTCTTTTTGATTGCCAAAGACAAACACATTCATAATGCGGTTCTATACGATCTCAAACCCCTACACGCTGTGTGTATAATCTAACTGGCCCTGCCAGACACCTCACCCACCTTGACGGGGGAACTGCTCTGCCAGTTTGCGCAAACTGGTGAGGCTGTCGGCTCCCAGCTGGCTGAGGATGCCGGGGAGCATTTCTGTGAGCTGCTTGGTCTCTGCGTGCCCAGTGATGGCGAAGGTGTTGGCTGAAAGGGACGCTTGCACTTTGGGGTTGTTGAAGTGGATCACTGTGCCGTCATCTTTGATCATGTTCACCTAATGAGCGATGAGCGGTGCTGGGTTAGGCTCAGTGGGTACGGCGTTTCACATGTGCAATCCTCATAAAATGTCATCATTATAACAATCAAGATTATCATTCATGAAAGTGTACAGGGGGGCAGTAACGTGTATCCATTTATAAACAAATTGTAACCCCATGTCTTTGGGTGTTATTCATGTACACATGCTAAATCATTAAGTAGTTATTTAATGAGTTGTTACAAAGTCAAGAACAAGATTTGCATTGTGGTGACTGTGCTCCCTTACCTCTTCAATTCCAGCAATGTTGTTGACAGCTAGTTTCTTTAGAGAACTCTGCAATTTTTTGTCATCCGCTGTTGCTGTTCTGTGTACAACCTTCTTCTTTCTGCGTGCTGAGCCCTGACAGATTGCCCAGAGTAAAGGGAAGGTTGACACAGTCCATGCATTGCTAAACATTAAAATATAGTCTTTTAGAACTTAAGTCTTGTCCTTCAAAAGTCTTGTTAACCACTATATGACATGCCCATATTCATGTTTGTTAATGGGTGGGAGAGAACTGATGGTTACGGCAATGCCTTTATGAAACTAATGTCAAGCTACAGAATCAAGTATTTGTGTACATCATTCCTTTAACACAAATCATGACCACAATACATCTTCAGTTACATGTACTGTTAAGACTTTTGACAATAATGTCATACTGTCAGATCAGAGAGTTGTTGGCTATAATGTACCAAAAGTACAGTAACCAGACCAAGGAGATTTGATCGGTCTTGTCTTCCCTTCTTCAATAAAAACACCTGTTCAACATACCTTTCCTCCTATTCGGACCTGGGCTTGGAGTTTTGCTAGTTTTTCTTGATTCATGTTTAGATCTGTGAGTGACATAAGGAAAGAACAGGAGCGCAAAGAATGGGGATCAGGCAGGGAAGTATATGTTAAGCAGGTCGTGCTAGAGAAGTCCTGCTTTCCTGCTTGACATTATCTGGTTACATAGCTAGCTCTACCTAGCTTGCTAACTAGCCAAGTTAGCCAGCTAGCAAACTCGTTTATCGACTATTGTGCCTAACTAAAGAGCTCTGCCATCACACGCTATAAAGACAACTTTTAATATAGCATACTTAACAGGAAATGGGCCTGCCCTTCAGTGAAATGTTAGTAAATTACCGTTAGATACACTATCAAGACAGTAACTTAAAAAAGAAGCATGCTAAAGCGCTGACGCAAAACAGTCAACTGCCCCAGTAGCCCAACTAGGCAGGCCAGATACAAAAGACAGAAATGATGGTCAGCTTGCAGCTGCTGTCTTCAGCTCATCTAGCTAGCTCTATAGCTAGCTAGCCTAGCTATCAAAATGACAACACAGTGGGCCTCCGAGTTAAAGAATTACAATGAATGAAAACAAGAGTCAGCCCGGCTTTACATATCAAATATGTATGCTGGTCAGAAAATGTTGATCCTTCCAAATGCATCCAACATGCTATTTCAATTCGTATCTAAATGTAAATCTACAATACCTGATCCACAGATTTCTAGAGGAGCATGCGGCAGCGAAAGATGGAGGATATGAGGATGTAATGACGTCAATTACCATATGGCTGATTTCTTCTTCGGTGGTATGAACAAGATATCAACTACTCCTCACTCAGATCTACTGTGCAGGAGTGAAAGGTCCAATGGTTTAACAACATAAACACAAGCTAGTAATTTATTTGAATTGACGCCCTGAGAGGAACAAAATGCTACTGGACATTTGTTTCACATGTTTTATTGTATTTTATGGTAAAGGAAATACATTTTGAAATATCAATGAAAAACACAGGGTTGACTTGTATGCATGTCATCATGTTTTACCATCTGAAGATATTGGTTATACTTAAGACTGTAATCCACCACCGACACAAGACATCCCAACCACTTTTTTTGTATGTTTACAATATACTTGTACTTATATACTGGTCTACCATCTGCAAGGCACAACTGAAATCAGAAACTGTCCTGTTTCCTTGCAGGGTTAAAACGGCATATCTGCTATATTGAAAGTCTACAATTCTGCAATGACAAAACTACTAATGTGACCAGAATAACACATGCAGATATATTTATTAAATGTGTCAGACAAATTAATAGCCATCCTATCACACAAATTAATAGACATCCTGATTATTATTTTTTTGCCATACAGTAGTTTGAACTTAGTGATGAAATCCAGAGGAAATATAGTTAGTTCTGACTACACTACATTTAATAAGTAAAAACTGCTAAGAATCTAAGCCAAGACAACACTGAACAGTTAGGGGTGTTTTTACTTTTTGCTTTAAAGTAAAAATGAGCAAACTTGTCCATCTGAAAGTATGGTCCATAACCAACTTATATGACCTTGCAAAACCATGGACATCCTGATGAAAGGCCGGCCTTTTTGACTCACAGTGATGAAGCTGTTTCATATCCCACAATCAAAATAATGCTCTTCTGATGTCTTTTCCATAGGATACTACACCCTTTAAATACCTTCCACGTCACCACATTCAAGATTCAGGGAAAAGGCTCTCAGTTTAGATGCCTCCCTGGCTTAAGATGAGGTCCCATGTTTGATCCTTGTGTCAGGCAGTGCTAAACTGTCCAGACAATAGGAGTGAGGCCTACTAATGAAGGAGGTGCTGGTTTCTTCAGAACCTTTACACTTAAATTGGTGGAGGGCAGGAGAGGATCTTGAGCCCCAGCAGTTGTGGAGCAGCCGGAAGAGCTTTTTTAGAACGGCTTTCCGCAGCAGGATGTAGACCCAGGGGTCCAGGATCTGGTTCCAGGTGGCCATGCGAACCTCCAACAACAGGCGAGAGTAGGCTTGGTCATTCCTGGCTGCTGTGCTCAAGAAGATCATATTAACCTGGGGATGAATGTGACAAAGATTGTGTGACATGAAATTCCTATTTTAAATAAATAATTTTCTAAACAATTTCTCAAATCAATGTGATGTATTCACATGGCATACTTGATTTTGAGGTGAAGAGCACCAGTACACATTCACAGGATACTCATGTAATTAAACCTTAAAAAGTATCAACAGCTCTCATTTAAAATCATCAACCTAAAAGGCCAAAATTGGGCAGCAGACTCACAGTGGAATACAGTTAAATTCCTAACAGAAATACCGCGCCAAAGGCTCCAAGAGCCTTCCAGAAAAAAGATCCTTACCAATAAAGGGCCCCAGCAGACACAGGACACCAGCATGATAGCTAGGAGCTGGTAGATCATCTCAAAGTGCTGGGAAGGGACTTTGCAGTGATGCTCCTGCCACAGCCTGGACTGCAACAGGGTGCAGCTTGTCAGTGTGTTGCACACGATGGACACCACCAATGAGAACAGGCCCAGCAGGGAGAATAGCAGTGGCGGCAACACATCGAGCCAATCACGAGGACCCTCCAGGTAGAAGAAGCACCAGCTCCGGGAGCGCTGTACCTGGTAGGGTCTCCACAGCAGAATCGGCAGTAGGGAAACCAAGGCAGCCAGGAGCCAAGTGAACCCAAGTAGCCTCTTCATGTCATTGGCCACCAGGGCTGTGGAGTGAAACAGAGGCCTGGTAACTCCGAGACAGCGATCCACCGCCATGACACTTCCAAAGAGGAGGGGACTTAAGCCAAAGAACACCATACTTGTCCCAAAAAGGCTGCATAGGATATGGTGTTGGTCAAATGTTTCCCACCTCTTGTGGGAGCTGTAGACATAGAGAACCAGGGAGCCATTAATGAGATGGCCTAGGATATCTGTGACCACCAGGCCACTAGCAAACAACAGGAAGGATGTCTTGGACTTTAGGCGGAAACGGTGGTAGGCTTTGACCAGGATGACCAGTGCCAGGGTATTGGAGAAGATACCCACAGTCATGGAGATGGCAGAGGAGGTAATGGACAGCTCAATCTGACTGCAGGTGATGTTGGTGACATTGACTTCTGACATGCTAGTCTCTGCACTCCCATTGGTTGACATTGTCAAGGCTTGATCCAGTCTTATGACAGAAAAACATTGCAGCCTTCACTTACAAGAATTGAATGTAAAAAAGTAGACATGAAAGAAAAATGATATATTGCCTCGCAGGACGGTGGCCAATACATAGAGAAGATAGTCCTCTATAGAAAAGTTTAAAAACAAACATTGATTTTGCCATTTTAATTTACAATGACTATAACTATAATAAAAACACACACAAAAAAACATGAACTTACAGTAAGTATATAATATTAAAGTAAATATGAGTAACAAGTCTAGATTGCCCTATCTCTGCAGATCCTTCCTAAATCACTTTCATTTTAAGAATTACCGTTATAAACTTGACCTATTCAGTATATTGTAAATAGGATATCTTCACAAAGCAAACGGTTAAAAAACACAAACAAAAAATAAATTTCAGTCTACACCTCACCTCGGGTCTTCAGTTCTTGAACTTCTGTCCCTGAAAGGATAGTTCATTAAATGTATTTTCTGAGAGCAAAGTTAAGTAATATCGAACTGTTCCATTTCAGTCGTTCACGCTATTGTTACTGCACATGAGAGAAAAACACGAACATCGTCGTGTATTTGTTCGAGCTCTAATGTCTCCCTTTAGAACCTGGCATTGATTCCGTCATATGATGCACAAAAAGTAACCTACCTATTTTGAAATTAACCTGTTAAATGAGCACCCGGCTTCCCAGTGACTGAACATGCTGTCTCTGATCTTTCTGTCAACATTAGTTTCTGGCGGTGTGAGGAGAAGGGAGCACTCGACGAATAGCGCCTAACCCGTAAGTATGAAGCAGTGAAGCAAGGTTTTGAGGCTTTGTCTAAATGAAATGAATTGCATCTATTTCAATATTCAACACTGACATGAATCTACATCAAAGTTCTAAAATGTGATTAAATGCCTCATATCGATTTGTTTGATGAGATATCCTTTATTTATATCCCAGAGGAGAAATTCAGATGTCAGCAGCCATAATAAAATGTACATCAAAGGATCATTATATTATATTACAAAATATTACAAATAATGCAAGTATACACAATAATAATACAAATATACACAGTAATAATGCAAGTATACATAGAGGTAATATATACACAAACAACACAAAGAGAATTGTTTATCTCCTTCAGAAAGTCCAGTGTGCTACAATTAAAAGTCAGGTCAGAACTAAGTGTAAGTGTACCCACTACACTGGCTCAAGAACTTGTATCCAGTACACAGACCACCTCATTGTATAGTCTCATGGCACATATCAGAAAGGACCTCCTAAAGCTTTCTGTTGAGCACCGTGGAAGATGTTTCTCCATTGCTCAGCCAGAATGTTGTGTATTGGGTGTATGGTGTTGTCCATAATGGCAGTAGTTTAACCACCATTATATTATGACAAAGTTAGGTCTTTCCCCTTGAACAGAACCTAACCTCCTAATTAATTTGTCCAGTCTATTGCAATCTGCCGCTCTGATGCTGCTGCCCCAGTAGACAACCGTATGGAAGATAACACCTGCCACAACCAACTGGTAGAACATATTTAGCCTGGCCCGGCAAACTTCAAAGGTCTCCTCAGGAAATAAGGTCAACTCTGACCCTTCTTGTACACATTTGGGATGTTAGGGTTAGTCTGTTGTCTATGTGAATTCCCAGACAACTGACAGAGTCAGTTGTGTCTTCTCCCTCCTGAAGTCAACCACCATCTTTCTTGTCTAACCCTGAGCATGATGGCTCTGTCAGATAAATAATAACTTCAGTCACTGAGTCATTAGTTTTAATGAGAGCCCCGACTTGTTTAAATGTGTGCATTTGGAGGGTTTTAAAACTCTGACACTAACTGATAACTTGTTATTCTTGTTTAATACCATGTGGGAATGTATTTTCATGAATACATTCATTATTTCACATTTCACACTCACTCAGGGATTCATTGTACTTTTGAGATAAACCTATAGCCATGAAGCAGTAAGCAACAACAAGGATGTCCTCTCGTGGTTATTTCCCTCAGCTAACATGCATGTAAACCATAAAATTAACAGAGGACCATTGGACTAAAGTGCTCATTCCTGTAGTAGGGATACATAATTCATATTTAAGCTCTCTGTAGAATTTGCTTTGTTATTCTAACATTCTTTGATTTAGCAATATGAACTAGCAGTATTATAACAGTAATGCATATGACTGCATAATTCCCCCCTTTTAACTACACTTTCATGGTTTTCTTTTTCTCACCTCTGTTAACTTTTCATCATTCATATCTCAAATGTTCGATTCATTCAATCATTCATACAAAGATGCTCGGATAGGAAAGTTAAAAATTCAAACCAACAAGAGCGTTTGGGCTGTTAACACGTCTCTGGCTGAACTGTTTGGTTTAAAGCACTCAAGGGCTCTTGACTGTACACAGATCCCCGTTTCTATAGTGATGGCATGGTCAGCAGTCACTGCTTTGTCTGGCATTTTTACAGGCAGTTTCAAGAGTCGTACTACGGGGAAGAGATTTCACAAAAACAACAAAGTCACTAATACAATTACACAAGTACATGAGTACACTGAGAACATGTCATTTGATGCAAAAACGTATTATAAAGACACCCAGCAGTCCATAGAAAGGCTTACTACGACAATCACAGAAAGCATTCCAGACAGTTTTCCTGACAGTCATTACTGGGCTGCAAAAGTAAACCTCATAGATGTAGCACTACTTGTGCGATGGTGCGAGCCAATTAGGCTCCTCTGCCAGCAGAGACTTTACAAAACACCACAGTAAAGTGACATTACACCTGGATAGATTATGAGGTTCACGGTAATGAGATCCTCCATGGTCATTCTCAGTGGGATATAGTAAGAATACTAAGTCACCACTGACTGTCAGAGCCCTGGGGTAATCATGTCACCGGCACCAAATGGGCTTGCTGAAATACACGGACCTCAGCTGGAAGTAAAAGGCTGGAGTAAAATGAGAGACCAGGACAAATTGCCCTGTAATGCGAGCTTTTTGCCACTCATGTCTCAACTGAGCAGCAGACATTTTGTGTGTGTGTGGAGGAGGGGGGGAACATGGGGAGGCGGGGGTAGGGGGGTATATAATTGTGTTCCCGCCACAGCAAACTTCACCAATCTTTCACAAATATCCCTTTCTGCTCATCCCTATCAATGACTCACATAAACTTTCCTGCTCAAATGTGCTTTTTGTAGTCTCCCTTTCTTTCTATTTCTCTCCAGACATCTCTTTTTCTTTTCTATCCCCATCTTAAATCCACCACCCTCCCATTTAATGTTCTTTTTGGAGCTCTATGAGACACTTGGGCACTGAGAACAGAAGGTACTGTAGCAATGTACTGCCAAACACATTTCTGTCCACTATTAAACACTGCCACTGATCATTGAGGCCCAATCTCCTAGTGGAGGATGGGCAAACGGAACTGGTGTAGATTCAAAACAGAGAACAACGAAATGTAAAACCGATTGAAATAGACACGCAGATGTAAATAATGATGTTGAAAAGTTGAAAACCTTGACAGTTGTCGACCAATATCTCTTGCTATACTCCGTTATGGCACTCAAAGATAAACACCAGATGTCCGATTGTTCTAGATTATAATAGCACTTATAGAAGCCCCAGAGAAATTCCCACATTCACAGTATTAAAGTTTGTGTATATGTGTCAGTACCATGAGTATTAACCTGTCCGCACAGTCAGACTTTTATAGAATGTTCACAGGGACAGACCGATCTTCAACAAAATCCAAACATGCCGATCTCAACCTTTTAACAGGTGACACACTTGTTATTAATTAAGGAATTGCAGGAATACACACTACACTCAAGTCAAGAGAATAGGGTCACATCTGGTGGCTCTGCCCACCTACGTACTTCCGCTCAATTTGTATGTACGAGAGTCTGGTTAGGACCAATCTAGGCATATTGACCCAATATCTTCTTTGTCGCGCTTTCAAAATACAAGTTCCAAATGTACAGTTTTTGTCCCTGCGGTATAGGCTAATTTTTGGGTGGTATCAGGCCGGGATTTTCAGGCACACACGCAGACTTCAGGTTTGATTCAATAGTAGAGTTTATTTACCAAATAGAACAGGTAGTCCAAAGGAAGGGTAATCCACAACGATAATCCACAGAACAAATAATATCCACAGGAAAAGTGAGAAGAAAGGTACCGTACTCACAAAACTCCATGACCGAGTGAAGAGGGAAGGACACCCAGTGCTTAAATAGGAAGTAGTAATCACCTCAGGTGTGCCCAGTGTAGAAGAAAGGTTAGTGTTAGGTGCTCTAGAGTGAGTGTCGCCCTCTAGAGGACTGGCGACCCTGCACGGACGTGACAGGACCCCCCCTCCGAGGGACGACTCCAGAGGGCCCAAGGTAAGAGGCCCGAAACCGTTGAATGAGGGATTTGTCCACAATGTTCTTGGCGAGGATCCAGCTGCGCTCCTCCGGCCCATACCCCTCCCAGTCCACCAAGTACTGCGTGGATCGCCCGACCGTGCGTACATCCAGAAGCCGGTGAACGGTGTAGGTGAGACCACCGGCAAGGAACCTGGCGGGTGGCGGGGCCGGAAGCTCCGGACACAGAGGGGAGGAGGAGGCAGGGCGTAGTGTGGAGCGATGGAAGATGGGGTGAACCCGCATAGCACGTGGCAGCTCCAAATGGAAGGCCGTCTTGGATATCCTCCGGAGGATCCGGAACGGTCCGACGTACCGTGGGGCCAAATTTCGGGTCTCCCCTTTCAAGGCCAGGCCCTTCGTGGACAGCCAGACTCGCTGGCCAACCTTCAGGGTCGAACCCGGGCGACGACGCCGGTCTGCCTGTTGCCTCATCTGTCTTTGAGACTGGAGCAAGGCCCGACGAGCCTGCTGCCAGCGGTTGCGGAGGCGAGCCACCGAGCTGCGAGCCGCGGGCACATCCCCATCCTCTGGGGAGGAGGGGAACAAGTGAGGGGGATATCCCCACATGATCTCGAGGGGGGAGGCAGCCGTGGCAGCCGTGGCAGCGCTTCACTGTTGGTTGTGGGCAACCTCGGCCCACAGAAGGTTCTGACTCCACCTGGTGGGATCTTTGGCTGTATAGCACCGGAGGTAGATTTTGAGTGCCTGGTTGACCCGCTCTGTCTGCCCGTTGGACTGGGGGTGGTAGCCCGAGGTCAGGCTGACTGAAGCTCCCACCCACTGATCCAGGCATGGGCGGGGCTGTGTGCAGTGCACTGCTCTTGCCAGGAGCTCAGCTATTGGCTCGTTTCTAAATATTTAGCTAAATATTTAGTTTAATATTTAACATTTAGATTTAACATTTAGATTTAGATTTAACATTTAGATTTAGATTTAACATTTAGATTTAACATTTAACATTTAGATTTAACAGTTCTATCAAATATTATGTTATTATTTAGCATACTGCTCTGGATAAGTTATGACATGTATTTAGATGAATTTCCCTCTAAATGTTTAAAAAAGTGACAGTAGAAAAGTGTGCTGCATTTATTTGTGCCAAATGTGCGAAAAATTTGCAGGATTAGCGGACGTGCAACCTTTTACAAACGGCGCCCCATACGCTCTTACTGGCAGTCTTTGTAAATACCGCGGAATATATAATTAGGCGCACTTTACGTGTAGCCTCCCACCTTTTTGGGTGGAACTCCCACTTTCCCCATGACCCTCCCACTTTCTTTACGACCCTCCCACGAACGCATATTGAAATCGCAACTTGCCGGTTCTCGCTCATGTGGCAGGCAATCTGCGATTTAAGTGTGCCCTGTTTGTAAATAGCCTGCATCGTTAAGTCAGTCTTTGCGAACAATTATGAGGCCCTCAGTATTAGTTTGCTGAAACACTTCACTTGCACTTTTAATACCAAACGGCAGGCGCGTAAACTGGTACCGCCCCCAGGGGGTGTTGAATGTTCACAGGTCAACTGTCTCATCATCAAGCTTTATTTGCCAATAACCATCCTTTTCATTAAGAATTGTGAGCTTTCCTGTTAACTGGCATTGTACATCCTCGGGTGTGGGTATGGAGTAGTGTTGGCGAAAGACTGCGAATGGCGATGTCAAGAAGAGAAGTGGGAAAATACAAGTTGTGAAAAGAGACCGCGTCCGTGTCTTATTGTCCACACACGACCATAAAAAATTATATCTAAAACAAACCTACAAAGAGCTCGGTCACACTACCGAAGTTGAATAAGACAATCTCGTTAGCGATGCTAGTGTTAGTTTGCTAGCTGTATATAATATTTCACTGGGTCTTGCAGCTGTTTGATTTTCTGAAATTATTATGAAATGTTATGTTCTACTAGCCTGATCCTTCTAACCAGACTCTCGTACATTTCATTTTTACAGAGAGTCTAGGATCGCTTCATTGACAAGCGTTAACTTCCTTGAAGGCGGGTATTCTGTTGAAGTTTAAAACTATTGGATCTGCCCAGAGCCACTCTGGATCTGCCATAACCAATCGCTAGCGTTCGCCTTAGCCAACTCCTTCACCACTAGCTAGCTGGAAAATCAAACTTTTCCCGAACCCCATTGGGAGGAGGGCCACAACATCATGGCCATAACAAAACTCAACAAATATTGTTCTTGCACCGGCTCTAACTTCTGGATATTCAGCAGCGTTGCCACAACAGACCGAATGGCTTCGCTCACACCTTTCTCCACCGCCATTACTGAACTACAACTCAAACTAGGGCGGGACATCAACGGCATCGTTCTCAGCCGCTCCCTCTGTTCGCTGATTGGACCGCCAAAAATGTTTCTGGCAAAAACCGAGTAATATACCGAAAGCCCAGACCTAGTACAGAAGCAAAAGGAAAATTGAGCGGAAGTACGTAGGAGGGCAGAGCCAGGATAATGTTCTACTAGCCATTTGCCTACTTTAGGAAGTCACTGTATTTCCAAGCCCTGATAGTGTAACTGAGACGATACAGTATAAATAATTCCTCTTTAAAGTAATAAGCCCCCGTTCAAGTGTTGAGCATTAAATTAGCTGCACGATCTGTAGAGATCTTGGGACAAAGCCACTTTGTTGTTCTAAACCCGCGCTATAAGCCGCTTCGAAATATAAGCCGTACAACCACAAGAAAACTGTAAAATCTGGGTACAAGCCGTGACTTTATTTAAAAAAATACGGTACTTACTTGGTAACTCTTGTCAACTAAGTAGTATTTCATGCACTTTTGTTTAATAATAATAAGACTTTATTTATATCGAATATTTAATAATTAATAATTGTAAAATAATTGGACATCCAGCATCAGTTTCCTCCAGGATCACAAGGACTCTTACTTAGAGACCTGCTGCTCTTGTTGGTTAGCTGTAACTGATTAAAAAATGATTGTACTCGCTGTGAGGTAGTTTACTGTTGTTTGCTCTTCCACAGGTACACTCGTGCACTTTAAGGTTCATGTTTTTCAATTGTAACTTGTATAACTTCATGCTCTTATGATTCTTCCCTTTGGCACTTATTTTTGTTTTTTTCACAATATATGATTCATATCTGACTACATGCAATGTTGGGGATATCTCGTTGTTATGATCAGTGACCTATGCACTTTTGTAAAGCTCTCTCTTGGAAGTTGCTTTGGATAAAAGCGTCTGCTAAATGAATAAATGTAAATGTAAAAATGTAAATGTAAAAATTATAATGAGCAACAGATTCTTTCTGTTTTTTATTCTCCTGTGTGTTTAACGGTTACAGAATAACGGTTACAGAATAATTTATCTTGGATATTGCCGTCTCGAACCTGGTCAGATCATTAACTACTGAAATGACAAGTATAATTTAAATGTTCTGCTTGCAGTGCAGTACAGTGATTCTAGCTAGTGGTGAGTTTGGGTACTGCATTATTGAAACAGATTGGGGGAAAAACTAATGTTTAAAGATGCTGTAAAGCAAATTCCATGATTTGCTTCTCAGTACATTATATACGTGTGAAATTAGTTTCTGAAAGCATGTGCAAAGCACGAAAACTTTGTCGCACTGAAATTTGGAGTTAGACTGTTGAACAGTTTCTCTCCCTTTTTCGGCTCAGGTTTTGTATAGGCGGGGCGA
>CAEFZP010002932.1:5000-11222 GCA_903064625.1 Mallotus villosus
ACCACACACACAGCCTCCACACACACACACACACAAACCACAGCCTCCACACACACACAGCTCCACACACACACACCACAACACCACACATCCTCCCCACACCACACCCACAGCCTCCACACACACACACATCCTCCACACACCACACACACCGTCCTCCACACACCACACACCATCCTCCACACCCACACACAGCCTCCACACACCACACCACAGCTCCCACACACCACACCATCCTCCACACACCACACACACACACACACATACCTGCACTCGGATCTGGATGTGATTTTGGCTTGTGATGCCCCTTGTGATACCCCTTGTGATGCCCCTTGTGATGCCCCTTGTGATACCCCTTGTGATGCCCCTTGTGATGCACCTTGTGATAACCCCTTGTGATGCCCCTTGTGATGCCCCTTGTGATACCCCTTGTGATGCCCCTTGTGATACCCCTTGTGATGCCCCTTGTGATACCCCTTGTGATGCCCCTTGTGATGCCCCTTGTGATGCCCTTGTGATGCCCCTTGTGATGCCCCTTGTGATGCCCCTTGTGATGCCCCTTGTCATGCCCCTTGTGATGCCCCTTGTGATGCCCCTTGTGATGCCCCTTGTGATGCCCCTTGTGATGCCCCTTGTGATACCCCTTGTGATGCCCCTTTTAAAAAACCATAGAATCGAAAGAAGGATGAGTCTCGTGTTAGTGTGAGGAAGTTGCATTTGCTGCGTGACGATGTTGCTGTTGTTGGCTAGCTAGCTGGGGTCATTAGCCTGCTAACAAGACTTGGCCACCATGTGATGAACAGAGAGGACATCACCAGCACATCGTAGGACATCACACACACCCCCCCCCTCCCCCACCGCAGAAGACATCAGCGAGCAACATCCTCAAACATCATATGCTTCATACATTAAAAAAAGTTATTATGTACTGACTCCACGACCCCCCCCCCTCTCTCACACACACACACACACACCACAGACACCACAGAGTGTGTGTGGTCCTGCAGGAATATGTATGAGCAGGTATGAAAGAGAGTCCGGCCCAAGCTTGCAGGTGGGGAATCAAGGTGCTTTGTGGGAGTGACTTCCTCCTTCTGTCTCTCCCTCTAATCAAATCACAGACTGATTAAACCTCCCTAATGCTAGGCGAGCACCCGGACATGCTAATATAATAAATCACTTAGGGCTAAACGGGTTAGCTTAATTGGCAAGGGGAAAGACATCGGGATTTGCATTAAATTATTTATTTTTCGAGCGGAGAGACGTCCTTATGCTTGCTACATCACACACATTAGCCGTAGCCAATTACGCTCCAGAACCTCTCGCTCCTCAGGAGAGGAACGACAGCACGGGTCGGGGTAAACACGCGCACGCACGCACACACGCACGCACGCACGCACACACACACACACGCTGTACTCGTATGCAAATGCACGCACACAAGCGCATGCAGCTATGATGACACGCACGCTTGCAGTCACACTGTCACACATGCGCACATACTGTACACGTGCACACTCGTTTATTTCTGTATACATGTGCCTATACACAAACACGTGCACGTACACACACATAAGCATCTACGCACAAGCACATACACACTAATATACACTCGCAAACACACACATACGCGCGCACACGCACTACCAACTCACACACATGTGCCTAAACACACACAACTACCCCCAACGACCAGATCCACATGTTCCACTTAACCAGCAGCCAATCAGAGAGCAGGAACAGAGGTTGGACAGCCAATCAGAGAGCAGGAACAGAGGTTGGACAGCCAATCAGAGAGCAGGACAGAGGTCCCTCTCGCCAGGTGAACGAGAGAGATGTCGAACGTCTCGACTGTGACATGCATGGCCCACGGCCCGGGCGGAGTGATGTGTGAACAAGCAGCCAACGCAGCATTAGCCTCTCTGTCCCCCGTCCCCCTGTCCTGTCCCCCTGTCCTGTCCCCCCCATCCCCCTGTCCCCTCGTCCCCCTGTCCTGTCCCCCTGTCCCCCGTCCTGTCCCCCTGTCCCGTCCCCCTGTCCCCCTGTCCTGTCGTCCCGTCACCTGTCCTGTCGCTGTCCGTCCCCCTGTCCCCCTGGTCCCGTCCTTCCTGTCCCCCTCCTGTCCCCCTGTCTCTGTCCCCCTGTCCTGTCCCTGTGTCCCCCTGTCCTGTCCCCCTGTCCCCCTCCTGTCCCCCCTCTGTCCTGCTCCCCCTGTGTCCCCCTGTCCCCCTCCCGTCCCCCTGTCGCCGTCCCCTGTCCCCCCTGTCCCCCCGTCCTGTCCTGTCCCCCTGTCCCGTCCTCCCTGTCCCGTCCCCCTGTCCGTGCCCGGCCCAGCGGAGCAGGGGCTACATGGGCACGGCAGGTCTGGGCAGGGCGCTGAAAGTCATGTGTAATTGAGCGGGTCCATTAGAGAGGAGATGAAGCAGATGGTAGCAGGCCCTGCTGCTTATACAGGCATGTCAGTCCTTCAGGACAGGGAGGGGGTGAGAGGAGAGGGGTGTGAGAGTGAGGAGGGGGGGAGGAGGGGGGGAGGAGGGGGGGGAGGGGGTGGGATGGAATGGATTTGTAGGGGTGGTGGTGGGTTGTGTTTGTGTTTAGTGAGGGCGGGGGTGTATCTGTGTGTGAATGATTGTGATGGCCTGTGTGTGTGGGTGTGGGTGGGGGTGTGGGTGGGGTGTATCTGTGTGTGATATGATTGTGATGGCCTGTTGGTGTGTGGGTGTGGTGTGTGTGTGTGGTGGGTGTGTGTGTGTGTGTGTGTGTGTGTGTGTGTGGGGTGTGTGGTCGTGTGTGTGTGTGTGTGTGTCTACCACAAGCCTCCCCTCCTCTCACTTGTTAGCTAATCTAGCCTGTCCTTCTGCATGCGATCACACTACCTCCAGCGCTACGGCTAACTCAGTTAGCAAGCACTATGTGATCTCTGTCTCTCTCAAACATACACAAGCCCACAGACACACACACAGGCACAGACACCACACACGTGTGTGTGTATATGCAGTATTTACACAACCTTTTTCTTTGTATCCTCTGTGTTAAGATGAAGCACGATAGCTGACTGCTATAGCCCACCCTTCAGTACCTGTGCCGAAAGGCGTCCATATGTGATCAGAGCACCAGGCCATGCTGGGCCTGTGTTGCTTTCTGCATATTCAGATAGCTGTAGCTCTCGTAGCCAGACACTAGCTCCCCAGTTTCTGGTTTGGCATGCGGCCATAAAAGCTTTTGATTGGAATTGAACCCACGTCTCCAATTCCTTTCATACTAATCAATACTCTGCTTCACGATGCTGCCTCAACACAACCCTCTCACCCAAATCTCCTCCCTCCCTCATCCCTCCATCACTGCTCCAATCACGCCTCCATGGCCTCATCCCTACGTCACTCACTCATCCTCCTCTGTCCTCCATCACTTTCTAACCCAGTGATGAAACAGTCCTCTCTGGATTCTTCAGGTGGTCCTGAGATAAGCCCAGATCTTGTCAACAAAAAAAAGTGTCCAACGCATCAAATCACTAAGGGGTCTGCCTTAATCGTGTTAGCTACCTCGCTAAGTAAGAAGTTTGTTTGAATCCAAGTGTGTGTGAAGTCCACACTTCTCATACACACACACACACACACACACACACACTCTAGTGTGTACGGACTGCGCGGGTGAGTTTTGCAGTGCAGCTGTAACAGCACACCAGCTCCCTGCCAGAGAAGAAAAACTAATCATGATCTCATCTATTGGTTATATATCTATGTGTGGGACACCCAGGTTCTCCTGGAAATCTTATCCAGGACCCTCTCCCTCTCCCTCTCCCTCTCCCTCTCCCTCTCCCTCTCCTCTCCCTCTCCCTCTCCCTCTACCCTCTCCCTTCCTCTCCCTCCCCTCTCCCCTCTCCCTCTCCCTCTCCCTCTCCCTCTCCCCCTCTATCTCCTCCTCTCTCTCCTCTCTCTCTCTCTCTCTCTCTCTCTCCTCTCTCGTCTCCTCTCTCCTCTCTCTCTCTCTCACACGCACACACACACACACACCATTCCCTATACACACACACGCCCACACACTAGACACTCATTAGTAACATTTGGTTTGATAAAACCCTGTAACCTTCTTCTGTTTCGATTCATCATCAACATGGATGCAATCCAGCACCGATGTCCAAGGTTTTCTCAATGAATTAAATACTGTGTTTTCTGATCACAGTGACTAGACAGCTTTAAAAACCCGGATCCCCTCCTCCTCCTCCTCTTCCTCCCCCTCCTCCTTCTCCTCTCCTCTCCCCCCCTCCTCCCTCCTCTCCTCTCCCCCCTCCTCTCCTCTCCCCCCCTCCTCCTCCTCTCCTCTCCTCTCTCTCCTCTCCTCCCTCCTTCTCCTCTCCTCTCTCCATCCCCCCTCCTCCTCCTCTCCTCCTCCCCCCTCCTCTCCTCTCCTCCCTCCTCCTCCTCTCCTCTCCCCCATCCTTCTCTCCTCACTCTCCTCCTCCCCCCCCTCCTCCTCCCCCTCCTCCTTCTCCTCTCCCCCACTCCGCTCCTCCTCCTCCCCCTCCTCCTTTTTCCCCTCCTTCCCCTCCTCCTCCTCCCCCCTGTCTGTCATCTTGCAGTTCCACTGCTAATGTGCTCTCAGTGAGCTTGCAGCAGGTCTTACAGACACTGGACTGCAGCTTGCAGCAGGTCTTACGAACACTGGACTGCAGCTTGCAGCAGGGTCTTACAGACACTGGCTGCAGCCTGCAGCAGGTCTTACAGAACCACTGGACTGCAGCCTGCAGCAGGTCTTACAGAACACTGGGCTGCAGCCTGCAGCAGGTCTTACAGAACACTGGACTTGCAGCTTGCAGCCAGGTCTTAAAGAACACTGGACTGCAGCTTGCAGCAGGTCTTACAGAACACTGGGCTGCAGCCTGCAGCAGGTCTTACAGAACACTGGACTGCAGCCTGCAGCAGGTCTTACAGAACACTGACTGCAGCCTGCAGCAGGTCTTACAGAACACTGGACTGCAGCTTGCAGCAGGTCTTACAGAACACTGGACTGCAGCTTGCAGCAGGTCTTACAGAACACTGGGCTGCAGGAGGGATGAGCCGACAGGCTAACAAACAGGTATTAGACCACCAGATCCCCCACAACCACTTCAAAGGTTCTACCTTCAGCCTTATTTCCTTTTTTCTTTCTCTCTCTTTCTCTCCTCTTTCCCTTTCTCTCTCTCTCTCTCTCTCCTCCCTCTCTCTCCTCTCTCTCGCTCTCTCTCTTCCTCTCTCTCTCTCCTCTCTCACTCGCTCTCTTTGTCTCTCTCCCTCTGTCTCTACCCGTCTGTCCATCCCTCTCTTTCTCTCTACCAGTGCAACAACACAGTATTGTTTGCATTAAGGGGCTAGGCAGAAGCAAATGGAGCTGTTTTTCATTAGTTTTCAAAGTGCTTATCCCATTAAAGGTAATGACTTATTGATTAACGACAGTGGTGGTTTGGGTGTGAAACGCGTTGCTATTATGACTCTCTTCTCTGTTGTCTGAAAGGTCCAGTGATGCTAGGCAGAGGCAGAGGTAGGATTTGAGGTAGAACAGGGATGAGAGGAAGAATACAGGCAGGGGGGCAGGAGTATAGAGGCAGGAGTGGAGTGGAGGCAGAGTAGAGGTAGGAGGAGAGGTAGAATAGACTCCCAGCCTCATCCCCAACCTCCAGCCCCCACCCCCCCAGCCCCTCAGCCCCAGCCCCAGCCTCCAGCCTCACCCCCCAGCCTCAGCCCCAGCCTCACAGCAGCCTCACCCCCCAGCCTCAGCCCCCAGCCTCACGCCAGCCTCACCCCCCAGCCTCACCCCCCAGCCTCACCCCCAGCCTCACCCCCCCAGCCTCAGCCCCCAGCCTCACCCCCCCAGCCAGCCCCAGCCTCACCCCCAGCCCAAGCCTGTTGTTCCAGAGTGTCCCCAGGTCATTACTGAGTGGCATCATAAGTGTGTGCCCCTGGTTCAGGCCCCTGGTTCAGGCCCCTGTTCAGGCCCCCTGGTTCAGGCCCCTGGTTCAGGGGCGGGTGATTCCTCCTGCGGTGGCATCCTGCCAGGAGTGCAGGGCAGGACCCAGGAAGGCTGTGCGGGGACGGGGAGAGACTCACATCAGCATCCATGTTCCTCTCAGCCTCCCTCTCCATCACCGCAGTGCAGAGGAGGAGGGAGAGGAGGAGGAGGAGAGGGACAAGGAAGAGCAGAGGAGGGGGAGGATGAGGAGAATGAGGTGAGGGAGAGAGTTGGTGC